>CM072821.1:51905366-52205366 GCA_036937905.1 Salvia rosmarinus | reverse complement strand
ATGCGCCTATATAATTAATCGCAACACGTAGGGTTTTTCGTGTTTACCTTTTGATCCGTCGAGGTGGATCGAACGGATGAACGGATCGAACGGTCGAGACTCGTGCTTTGACCTTCCGGACTCGTATCCTGATGCCCAATCTCCAACGCCGAGTGAGGACGATCTATGGAGAATACTACAAGAAATCACCCTTAAAACCTAGGCAATTTTCGAGATCCTCTCTATGGAGTGGACGTAAAATTATGCTCTCAATTCTTAAGCATTAACCTCGATTCTATCTCTTACCTTATATTTATAACGCACTACCTTAATCCCATATGGAAAGGATCTATGCATATCCCATAAATATAATAATATCCTCATAGGATAAAGAGAAACAAATCCTTGCCTTAGAGGATAGGGCGCCGATTTCATCAGAGCTACGGCCCGGACGGGCTGTGCTGTGGATCAAATGCAAGGAATAAAGATGGGCCTCAAATAAATTAATTATCTTATGTTCAAATTGTAACATAAATTAATTTATAAACATTCATTCATGCCACTAGAGAATAAATGCCGACTTACCCCTTTATTACCGAAGTTGAGTCGGGCTTGCACTTAGACATTACGAATCCTCGTATTTAAGATATCGAACGTCCATTAATTATTTATAGCATTCTCGATCGCTAAAATAATTAATAACTTCATTTCTTAAGTAGTACCACTCAACCTTATTATTGTACTTGAGCTAACTCAACTGCAGGTTTAGTACAATAAACCTTTGAGCTCCTTATGGGACGCCATCATCCTAAACGGATACGGTGACTCGACATGATAACTAGCGTGACATACAAGCACTGCCACCACCAAGATGCGGAGAATCATGGGTTAGAACATATAACCCTCACCCATAACAAGTCATAGTGATGGTCAGCAACTCATACTCACCTAATACCTTATCGAGGTTTAGATCATCGTAAGTCACCGAGATCTTGGTTCTTCACGACGGTCAGATAGAAGAACACATTGAAGGGAAAACGAATGTTAACCCTCGCCCCGAGGATCCATCTTGGGTGTTTAATTCACCATACATTGATTATAAACCAGCATGCGTCTATATAATTAATTGCAACACGTTGGGGTTTTCTCGTGTTTACCTCGATCCGCCGAGGTGGATCGAACGGATGAACGGATTGAACGGCCGAGACACGTGCTTTGACCTTCGGACTGTATCCTGATACCCAATTCCAACGCCGAGTGAGGACGATCTATGGAGAATGCACCGAAAATCACCCGAGCTCTTCACAATTTTCGAGAATCTCAATATTTGATGGCCGAAAATTATGCTTGCAATATGTGAGCATTAACCAGACATTATCTCATACCTTATATTTATAATGCACTACCTTAATCCTATATGGAATATTACCATAATCCTATATGGAATATTACCATACTCTTAGGATTATTTCCATACTCTTATGATTATTTCCATACTCTCAAGATTATTACCATAATCTTATATGGAAAGGATCTATGCATATACCATAAATATAATTATATCCATGTGGATAAAGAGAATAAAATCTTGCCAATTGAGCAACAGGGGCGCCGATTTTCCTCGATTACTACGGC
Organism: Salvia rosmarinus; assembly: GCA_036937905.1. NCBI lineage: Eukaryota > Viridiplantae > Streptophyta > Magnoliopsida > Lamiales > Lamiaceae > Salvia > Salvia rosmarinus. Next base: position 52,203,752 of record CM072821.1, on the reverse strand, counting down.
CTGGATGGGCAAACCAGTGGATCAAATGCAAGGAATAAAGATGAGCCTCAAATAAATTAATTATCTTATGTTCAGCCCGTAACATAAATTAATTTATAAACATTCGATCATGCCACTAGAGAAAGAATGTCGACTTACCCTTTATTATCGGGTTGAGTCGGGCTTGCACTTAGACATTACGAATCCCTCGTATTTAAGATATCGAACGTCCATTAATCATTTATAGCAATCTGATCGCTTAAAACGACATAACTTCATTTCAAGTAGTACCACTCAACCTTATTATTGTACTTGAGCTAACTCAACCGCAGGGTTTAGTACAATAAACCTTTGAGCTCCTTAAGGGACGCCATCATCCTCAACGGATACGCGACTGACATGTATAACTAGCGCGACATACAAGATCGCCACCACCCAAGACGGAGAATTGGTTAGAACATATAACCCTCACTCATAACAAGTCAAAGTGATGGTCAAGAACTCATACTCACCTAATACCTTATCGAGGTTTAGATCATCGTAAGTCACCGAGATCTTGGTTCTTCACGACGGTCGAAAGAAGAACACATCTCATCGTGATCCTTCAATACGCCGAGACGCATCAAAGATAGACAAGCAACTAAGTCAAGTCACTTTATCTATACCGCAGCCTAAACCGACAACTCGCCCTTAAGTCGCCCTCACCGGAAACTTTTATATCTCATTAAGCTCGACCAATCATACGCTTCTATGATCTTCACACAACCGTATGATCTAACTTATATATGAGATAAGGACACGATAAATGCAATCAAGTATTCAAATCGATAGAGATTGTAATAGTGGTAATGAAACATTGTATACAAGCTCAACCAAACCGCCAAGATACAAATCCAACAATCTCCCACTTATACTAAAGCAAACTTTTAGTATACAATGTGTCTTTTCTACTAGCTATTACAAACAACCATCACTTTGCTTCTCCCACTTATACAAAAGTTTTCTAAGTGGGTGCCATCAAGCTTAATCCAAGTCCTCTAACGTGTCCATCGTAGACTTTTTATGTGCTCTTCGTGAATGGATCCGCTAGATTTTCCGCCAGATCAATCTTTTTCAATCAGCACGCCACCGCCTAATGATTTCTCGTATGACATGGTACTTTCTCTCTATGTGTTTTGTCGCCTTGTGGGTCCGTGGTTCCTTCGAGTTTGCCACCGCACCGAGTTATCACAAGAAACTAAGATACTGGGCAAACCAGTACCACACCTAGATCCACGAGTAGTTCTTGAACCATACAGCCTCCTGAAGCCTCCTCCGCGGCCACATATTCGCTTCCATGGTAGAGTCCGCAACGCATCGCCGCTTGCACTCCGCCAGATACGGCTCCACCTCCCAAGGTAAACACATAGCCCGAGGTCGACTTTTTTCATCACGGTCACTGAAATCCGAGTCTCAGATAACCCAAAGGCATTAGACTATCTCGATGGTAAACTAGCCTATAATCTCGAGTCCTTTTCGTGTACTTGAGTATATGCTTTATCGCAGTCCAATGAGCTTGTCCAGGTTAGATCGATATTCAGCTACTATGCCTACCGTGATAGCAGATATCGGTCCTCGTGCAAGATTGCAGACATGAGACTTCCTACGGCGAAGTCAGAAGGAACTTGTCTCATTTCCTCTATCTCCTTTGCAAATATAGGTGATCAAGGTTTTAGATAAAGGAACGCCATGTCCGAAAGGTAGTAATCCTTTTCGGGCGGTCCGCATACTAAAACGAGTAATTACAAGATCAATGTAAGACCGAGATAAGCTCAATATTTTCTTCTCGCGATCTCGTAAACCTCGATCCCAAGAATGTACGCATCTCCTAAGTCTTTCATTTGAAACCGATCGGATAGCCAACTCTTTACGCCCCGACAATGCCTTCACGTTGTTGCCAACTAGAAGGATGTCATCTACATAAAGTGCAAGAAATACCACATCACCGCTGACATCTAACCGACACACACAACTCGCTAGGCAACGGGTAAATCCATGGACTTACTACCTCGCCAAAGCGTAAGTTCCATGATCGAGGTTCGCTAAGCCCATAAATGGACTTCTTAAGCTTCCATACTAGATGCTCTTCACCCTTACCACATAACCTTCGTGTGTCTGCATATAGATGCCTCTACCTTCATCAAGGTAACCGCTTAGAAAAGCGGTTTTAACATCCATTTGCCAAACCTCTAGTTCGCTGGTCGCTATGGCTAGAAGAATTTCATGGACTTGAGCATTGCTACAGCGCGAAAAGGTCTCATCGAAATCGATGCCCTCAACTGAGTGTACCCTTTCGCCACAAGCCCGGATTTAAAAGCCGAAACCTCTCCATCTAATCTCTTCCTCTCAGATATCCACTTACTACCTACGGCTTCCTTGCCATCCGGTAGAGGTGTCTTTCATATACATCCATAGCCGCATGGACTCCATTTCTAAGTCCATAGCGGTGTGCCATGATCTTGCATCAATATCTCAGACGCCTCAGTATGTCCACGGGTCGATTATTGCATGTTCGCCTCGCCGACCAAACCAAGATTCACCCACTAACATAAATCGCCGGTCGACGAACAACCTCCCACTACGACGAGGTTCTACAGCACAATGGCAACGGCAAAGCAGATACTTGTGGTTCTCTAACTTGCACAACTTGTCGCAGTAGGTACCACTTTGACGGTCGGATCTCCAAGTGAACTCGACCCACTTCAATTTCTTGAAGTATCCGTGTCGATCCTCCCACTGACTCGACATCTCGCACTTCGCCTAATCGTGGTGGAATACGATCATCTTCAATTCTCAAGAATGATTTCAACTGACTTATGATTTTCATGTAGTCCTCTTCTAAGAATCGAGCATTAGTGCTAATAATGACCTTCCGATCCTTAGACTATAGAATAAACCACCTTCGCCCTCTAGATAGCCAATAAACGCCTTGCGCCGATCTAGCTCCAACTTGTCGCCCTTCTTGTTCAAAGACACGTGGCCGGATCGCCCATATCCTTATGTGGCTTAAACCGGTCATACCAAACCACAACTCGAAGCGGGTCTTTTCGATCGACTTGACTGCAGATTAGATTTAGCAAGTATGCCGCCTCTAAGGCATACCCCGTAATCTAAATAGGCAATGTAGCATAACTCATCATAGATCTAACCATTTCTAAAAGAGTCCTATTTCTTCGCCTCGACACACCATTTTGTCGTGGCGTGCCGGTGAAGCGCGCCGGGATGTAATCCCACACTTTACTAGATAGTCCATAAACTCGTTATCGAGGTATTCGCCACCGCGATCGACGCAAAGGATTTGATACTCTTACCTAGCTTCGCCTCCACTTCCGCCTTAAACTCTTCGAATTTCTCAAAGCATCTGCACTTGCGCGAAGCAGTATATGTATCCGCACTCGAGTAATCGCCAACGAAAGTGACAAAATACTGCATCTCCACGAGCTTGTGGACATCGGTCCACACAGTCGAATGGACTAACTCCAACATTTCTTTCGCTCTATAACCCTTCGCCAGTGGTCCGGTCGACATCTTACCTTCTATACAGATTCGCAGATCGAACGGAGTAACCGTGAGATCACCCAACGCCCATTCTTAGCCGCCTTGATCCTATTTAGATTGATGTGACCTAATCTAAGATGCCGAGAAAAGCAGAGTCATCTTGCGAAGAAAACTTTCTTTTTGTGGTTCACGAAGATGCAACATAGTTATAGGTATTATGTTTTGCGTAAATAAGATAAAGCTTAATTATATAAGGTGCCAACACGATAACTTCGTCATTTCTTATGATAGAAACACCACTATCAAAAATAATGTAATATCCATGAGTAAATAATTTCAAACAGAACAAGGTTCCGCCGAAAATCCGCACATATAAACGCCTTTTCAAAACTAAAACTGTTGTCCCAAAACATAAAGAAACATCTCCAACCGCAATAGCCGACTTTCGCCAATGTCTATGGAGATCGTTATCTCGCCATCAAACAGCTCCCTTGTCCGCAGAACCCCGAAGGTGTAACAAACATGATCATTGCGCCAGATCTACTACCCAAGAACGGGTAGAACAAGTCGCTAAACATGTTTCACATTAAAGCAAACCACAGCACTCGAGCCTCGAGCATAGGGCACTGGCCTTCCAATGCCTGGGCCCACCGCACTTGAAGCACTTCGCCTTCTCCTTGGCTTCTGCCTCCTGGCAACCATGTTCTGCTCCCATTACTCCCACTATTTCCCTCGCCTCTACCACCTTTGGTACCCCTTTTCTATTTCCATTTCATGATGAAAATTTTCGGGCCCTTAGATGTGCTAGCAAGAGCATGTGCCTTTTCCCATAACTCCTTCCGCCGCAACGAGATCATTACAACCGACTAAGTGTAAACTCGGTCTTGCTCATGATCGCATTCACGCCGAAAGTTCTCAAAAGACTGGCAAGGTATTGAGGACGATATCGACCTTGCTTCACGTCAATACCTCCTCCCAACCGATCAAGACTATCCATGAGATGAGTCATGTGGGAGACATGTTCATGGACCGAACTTCCTTCTTCCATCTTACACGCCAAGATTTCTCTCATTGTGTGGAAGTGGATCGTCCGATCCGATCGCCCAAACTTACACTCGAGACTCGACCAAATATCGTCAGGCTCGCCATCGATCGATGTCGCACCGCAAGCCTTTTGGACATCGAGTCATCATATAGCATTTAGCCATATTGTTCGACTTATTCCAAAGTCTCGCCGACTCGCCGCCATTAGTCGATGCGCCGTTAGTGGCATCGGGTTTAGGGAGAAGTGAGAACAAACATGTGTTCTTCAAATGATAAGAACATATTCCATGTTTCGCTTCCACTCGATGAAATTGGACCGATAACGGATTTTGTGCGAGCATATTGATAATCGGCAGAAGAGACATATCTCGAAACGATAATGTAAAACACATAAGCATACGATCGAAATAATTCAGAACAATAATATTGTAACCTTTCGATAAAACAATATTAATTGAAACCTCCAATCGCCCAAGGAATTCCACATGCAAGCCACGCGCGCGACGCTACATACGAACCCCCCACTGCACTAAAATATACCTTTAGTCGCTTAATTTCAATCCATGTCAACTTATCCTTATGACAAATGAAATTAATGATTGACTCATTGACCACATCACTATCGCAAAGAATGGACTTCATGAAGTTGTACTGAGGTGATGTCTAAGCATCGACCACAATTTTAAACAGTAAATGAATTTTAGAATTGGTATACCACCGACCATACCGCTTCCAATTCAAATTTTTGTTATCTCATTTTATATCTATCTCTAGAGAACTTATGAAAATCGACATGCAAGCCACGCGCGCGGATCGCTACACATGAAACTCCCACTTCTCAATAGATTTAAAATGTTTTATTTAGAAATCTCATCTAACAAACTTATGATAAACAAGGCAAGCAAGCCACGCAGCGTGGATCGCCATCACAAAGCTATGCCTCACTTTGTTTAGAGATCAAAAGTGGAGGTCTCGACATTTTAATTTGAAAAATTAATTTGTCGGGTTGCTTTGCTTACTTTTTATTCAAAAGGTTTGTCCATGCATCACGAATCCCAGCATGCTTTTCTATAGAACTCAACATGTAAAACATGCTCGCAGTAATTCTAAAATATGCTGATAAACGCGATAAACCTAGCATGCTTACTATGCGCATCCAATTACGTAAAACACTTAAAGGTTTGTCAACGTAATATAAACATACATAGCATGCCATCGCATAATTTAAACATCCACGACATGCATATGAACGATTAAAATAAAATAAAACGCTCATCGCGCCCAATCGTGAAACCCGCACATTTAAATCTAATCTATTACATAGATTTACAAAGTACAAGAATAAACTTCAAAACGGGCCTCGCGCACCCGCACGGACCGATTCAACAACGGGCCTCATGCACGGCACGGGCCGGAAAATCTGAAAACGGTCCGGGCCGGGTCACCCAATCGTGGCCGGGTCGCGACACAGGGCAAAGCCCACCGCCCAGCCAGACGCCGCCCGCCTGCTCCTGGAAAGGCTTTCGCGGTCGCAGGCGATCGCGACCCATCGAGCACGCTATGCGTAGTTTTCCCCGAGCGCCAACGCCTCGCCGCCGCCGCCAGCCGCCGAAACCGCGATCATGAAGTTCTGCAGCAAGCGCTGGTCGCTGCGCGAACGCGCGCCTCGCCGCTCGCTAGTCGCCGCCGCCGCTTTCGCGCCGCTCGCGATCGCCGCCGCCGCTGCGCCTGGGGTCTCGCAGCGAACGCACGCCCGCCGCCCCCGCCCTCACGATCGCCGCGACCGCGAGGCTTGCTCGCGAGATACCGCCCGCGGACCGCCGAGCTACTGCTTTTCCCGCTGCTTTCGCTTCTTCGTTTTTCGCCTTCGTTTTCTTTTTACGTATAAGATTTACATAATAAAATCTAATTCAACCACGGATTTTCTCGTGGTGTAAAACAAAACCAACAAAACAATGAACGAGCCACGATGAACGATAAACCACAATTATAAAACGCACGTAATAATCAAACGCGAATTAATCCAACAGAGCCAAGATTCTCGATCCCGTGCTCGATACCAACCGGCGGAAAACGAATGTTAACCTCGCCCGAGGATCCATCTGGTGTTTAATTCACCATACATTGATTATAAACCCAGCATGCGCTCATATAATTAATTGCAACACGCTGGGGTTTTCTGTTTACTCGATCCGCCGAGGTGATCGAACGACGAACGGATCGAACGGTCGAGACACGTGCTTTGACCTTCTCGGATCAGATCCCTGATACCCAATCTCCAACGCCGAGCGAGGACGATCTATGGAGAATGCAATCGGAAAATCACTCGAGCTCTTCACAATTTTCGAGAATCTCAATATGTGATGGCTTAAAATTATGCTTGCAATATGTGAGCATTAACTCAGACATTATCTCATACCTTATATTTATAATGCACTACCTTAATCCTATACGGAATATTACCATAATCCTATATGGAATATTACCATACTCTTAGATTATTTCCATACTCTGTGATTATTTCCATACTTTGTGATTATTTCCATACTCTCAAGATTATTACCATAATCTTATATGGAAAGGATCTATGCATATACCATAAATATAATTATATCCATGTGGATAAAGAGAATAAAATCTCGCCAATTGAGCAATAGTACCGATTTTCCTCAGTTACGGGCCCTGATGGGCCAACCAGTGGATCAAATGCAAGGAATAAAGATGGGCCTCAAATAAATTAATTATCTTATGTTCACCCGTAACATAAATTAATTTATAAACATTCGATCATGCCACTAGAGAAAGAATGTCGACTTACCCCTTTATTACCAAGTTGAGTCGGCTTGCACTTAGACATTACGAATCCCCGTATTTAAGATATCGAACGCCCATTAATCATTTATAGCAACTGATCGCTTAAAACGACATAACTTCATTTCTTAAGTAGTACCACTCAACCTTATTATTGTATTTCGAGCTAACTCAACCCGCAGTGGTTTAGTACAATAAACCTTTGAGCTCCTTAAGGACGCCATCATCCTCAACGGATACGTGACTGACATGATAACTAGCGCGACATACAAGTTATCGCCACCACCCAAGATGCGGAGAATTGGTTAGAACATATAACCCTCACTCATAACAAGTCAAAGTGATGGTCGCAATTCATACTCACCTAATACCTTATCGAGGTTTAGATCATCGAAGTCACCGAGATCTTGGTTCTTCACGACGGTCGAAAGAAGAACACATCTCACCGTGATCCTTCAATACGCCGTAGACGCATCAAAGATAGACAAGCAACCAAGTCAAGTCACTTATCTATATCGCAGCCTAAACCGACAACTCGCCTTAAGTCGCCTCACCGTGAAACTTTTATATCTCATTGTTTCGACCAATCATACAAAGCTCAGTGATCTTCTACACATCGATGATCTAACTTATATATGAGATAAGGGACACGATAAATGCAATCAAGTATTCAAATCGATAGGGAGATTGTAATACAGGTAACAGAAACATCAGATACAAGCTCAACCAAACCGCTTTCAAGATAAATCCAACACACATCTCATCAGTGATCCTTCAATACGCCGTAGACGCACCAGCATAGACAAGCAACTAAGTCAAGTCACTTATCTATATCTGCAGCTTAAACCGACAACTCGCCCTTAAGTTGTCTCACCGTGAAACTTTATATCTCATTGTTTTCGACCAATCATACGCACTTCGTGATCTTCTACACAATCGTATTTATCTAACTTATATACGAGATAAGGGACACGTATATATGCAATCAAGTATTCAATTCAGATAGAGATTGTAATAGTGGCAACAGAAACATTGTATACAAGCTCAACCAAACCGCCAAGATACAACCAACAAGTAAGGCCCCACCGTGACGCGCTAATGATCCAAAAGGGTCGCCAACAAGTTAGTAAAGCGATATATCGACATCGCTCATCGCTGAGCATCATCTTTAAAGAATGCTTGACAAGTTAGAGTAGAGGAAGCGCTACCGCAGCAGCACCGCCACCACTCCAAGCTTCAGACAGAAGAGACACGCCTGCATGGGGTGATCGACCCACCCGTCATAGTAGGAAGGGCACCAACGAGCTCTACCAAAGTGGTACAGCCGTGGTCGCGCCCACCGCTATACAACATCATACTCGACGAGACCTGCTAAACGCAGCAGGCGGTGTGCTCAACCTACCACCGACGATAAAAATCCCCACAGAGAGGGGTAGCCGTGATCCCTGAGACCGTAAGTTAAGGAATGCACGCAGTCGCTCGAGAGGTGCAGGACTTCGGTCCAAAGACCCGAAGCATAGCAACCAAAGAAACCCGAGGAGTCGAACCGGAAGACGTCACGCCCCTAGAGAACTCGGTAGAGGAGGTCGATTGCATTTAAGACGAACCATTTAAGGTCGTAAAGTCGGGTTTCACCGGTACCTCAACTAAGGAAACAGATCATCCAACTCCTAAGGGAATTCGTAGACGTGTTCGCTGGTCTCCCTCGACATGACCGGGTCTCACCAACTATCATCACACACCGCCTCAACATCGACAACAAGTAAAACCGCCTCGCAAAAGCAACGGATTTTTGCAACCGAACGGAATCAAGTCATCCATGACGAAGCGAAGCAATTATTAAAGGCACGACATCGCTCGAAGTCAAGTATCCGACCGGATAGCCAACCCGTAATGGTGAAGAAAGTGGATGAGGGTGGCGAATGCATCAATTATACCGATCTCAACAAACATCGCTCTAAAGATCGTTACCCCCTTCCCAACATCGACAAGAAGGTCGACGCTGGTCGGCACGGTCTTCGCCCTGACTGCATGCGGATATCACCGTGTCTTGATGGATGACGAAACGCGCCGTAACGGCCTTCATTACATGCACTTTCTGAGTCTTCGTGACAGAAGATGCCATTCTGACTTAAGAATGCATAGGTCACCTATCAAAGGATGGTAGACAAAATATTTCACCCATACATAGACTGAATGTGGAAGGTACGTAGATGATATCGCCAAGAGCATCGAGGAAGCCGCATGTGTTGCCGACTCGTGATCGCCCTCGCCTACTCGTAAAGGTCAACCTAAAGTCGAACCCCTAGAAATGCACGCTCAGCTCGTCCGGAAAATTTCGGTGTCGGGTTTCACAAGAGGGTTTAAAAGCCAATCCGCCCAAGGTTCAAACCATTGTCGATGAAGATGCCAAAGACAATCCACGACGATAATAAGTCGACAGTCGCATTTCGCAGCAAATTGCTTTCGAAGTCATGATAAGTAAGCCCCTTCTTCAAAATACTCAAAAGGCTCCTGAGTTCTCCGGAAGGACATACACAAGTCCGCCTTTGAAGATCTCAAAACTACCTCGCCAAACTCCCACTCTATCTCGTCTCCGAAAGAAGGAGAGGTCCTTTCCTTATACCTCGCCGCCTGGACGAAACCATAAGTGCGCTTTGGTACGAGGAAGGACGCCAACTTCCGTGATATTTCATCACCGAGCATTGAAAGGACCGTAAACAAGGTATCAACCTTTGAGAAGCTCGCTACCGCATTAGTAAATGTTGCGAGGAGGTTACGCCCATACTTCCATGCACATCCCATACGGGTTCTCAAGGATCACCCACTTCGCAAGTATTGACGGCCGTAAGCCTCGTGGAGAATCGCTGCGGACAATTGAATTGGGCGAACACGACATATATTTTGCCCCGCCAAGCCATCAAGGGTCAAGCCTCAGCACTTCCTTGTCGAGGCTAACTCGCCGAGAAACCGAAGCCCACCGAGTCCCAGACGACAATGCCGTCAACCAATAGATAAAACTCCGAGGATTGTCGGCAAGTCTACGACGACGGGCTTCGGGAAAACATGTAATGAAAGTGTATCCTACTTTAGGACCGATGGCCAAGAGATCACCTATGCACTTCGGTTCGCTCAAAAATACGAACAACGGTGGAATACGAAGCCTTAATTATGGGACTTCGCCTAGCTCAAAGCCTTCGTGCACGAGCCAGAAGTTCACAAGGACTCAAGTCATAGTGAGTCACATGTTGGGAAAGACGAGGCAAAAGGCAACAGATGAAGAAATACCTTGAAAAGCCAAAGCCAACAACAAGCTTTCATACTTCCGCTAGTTCGCATCCCAATGGGAGCAAAATAACCGAATGACGCCTTAAGCAAACTAGCTCGCCGTCGATTTAACTCGCCAAGAGAAGAAGTCCAAATGTAGCATAAACGATGACAACATCGGAGCCGAGGTCAACATAGTCTCGACGGCGAACCCAATCGATGACTCCCATTCAAGAATACCGAAAAGGCGAAGCTACCCCACGATTGTGCTTGAGGCTAGGAAGATCTTGAGCAAATCGCGATATACACTGAGCAGCAGAATTCTATAGAAAATCATACCTCCAAACCTCCTAAGGTGCCGGGTCCAACTGAGCTGACCACGCACTACGAGAAGACATGAAGGATCGTGTGGAAGCCATATCGACCCCGTGCCCTATCGAAGAAAGTCATGCGACGGGATACTATCGCCGACGATGTTCCAGACTCAATCGATCTCGTGAAGAAGTGTCCAAGTGCCAATCCATGGAAACGCGTCGAGGCTACCTCAAACCGACTCGCCAAAGATGCAAAGCCCTCGCCATTTATGCAATGGGGATCGATATCAGAGTCCTTTCTCAGAAGCTCCGTGGCGCTTCAATTTTGATTGTCGCGATTGATTACTTCACGATGTGGTGGAAGCCGAACCTGGTGAAAATCACGAGCAAAATGCCCTCAACTTCGTCTCGAAGAACATCGTGTCGATTCGCATCCCTCATATCCTCATTTCGATAACGGGACACAATTCACGGATAAAGTGTTCAAAGAATGGTGCCAAGAGCTTCTGATCCAACAAAATTCACCCGGTGGCTCATCCTCAAGCAAATGGTCAAACCAAAGTCACCAACAGACAATCGTGAAAGGACTCAAGACTACCGATCGAGTAAAGGGAATTGGTGGAAAATTTACCGCTAGTCCCATGGTCGCATCAACTATACCTCTGACATCGAACGAGAAACACCCTATAGTTTACGACGAACCAAGCAAGGACCGCAGAGATCGGTATGCCGAGCCCCGCATCATTCACTTCTACCAAGCAAGCAACGAGAAAAATCTACGAACCGATCTAGATCCGCCGAAGAAAAGAGACCTCGCCACATCAAGGAAGCTCAGATAAGCAACAAGTAGCTCAGTATTACAACCAACGTGTCAAGTCTCGACAATTCCAAGTAGGCGACCTCGTTTCAAATAATGAAGTCAAGAAAGCCGCCAAGCTCGTAAACTGGAAGCCACGGGAAGGACTGCACTGTGTCATCAAGTCCCTGAAAAGGTCATACAAGCTCGCTCATATATCCGAGCAAAGAATACCCAAGACGTGGCACATCATTCATCCAAGAAATATTTTGCATAAGTGTCAAAAGTCGAGTATGTTCGGTCGTGTCATCGAGTCTGCTCAGCCATGCCCTTGAGTCGTGGTTTTGTTATTACGCCGCCTCTATTAATAAAACCTTTTTCTCGCATGTTTTGTTTGTCACTTATGCATACTATCTCTTCTACATTATACTATACCTCTTCTGGAGGACTAACTATACCCCGACGGAGGATGATCACCTTTAATACGAGGACTAACTCAACGCACGTGAGGGATTACCCTAGCGATAAAACTCGCCAAATAAGCGAACCTATACCTCCGCTCACTGGGAAGAGGACCACCCCGAGCGATAAAACTTGCCAAAAATGAACTTATACCTCCGCTCACTTGGGAAGAGGGACCACCCCTAGCAATACTTCTTGCCAAAACAGAACCCCTACCATCGCTTATTTCGAGGATGAATACCTTCTGCATTTAAGACTAACTATCTTCATTTATTTCGAGGATGACCACCTGCTGACGAGGACTAACTACCTTTGTTTACTTCGAGGATGAATACCTTCGCACGAAGATTAACCACCGCTTATTTCGAGGACTGACCACCTTCGCATTTGGATCTAACCACCTTCGCTTATTTTGAGGATGGACTACCTTCGCATTTGGACCTAACCACCGCTTATTTCAGGACTAACCACCTTCGTGACGAGGACTAACCACCTTCGTGAAAACGAGGACCACCTACCTTCTTATTGGTTACTAATAAAAGATAGTGTTCTCAAGAGTCAACACGAAGCAAAGAAAAATAATTTTATTTTAAAGTATACAATTAATACATTACGAGGACGTAAGAGGGCCCTGAGGGCGGAAAAGTCGAGCCAATCCCTAGAAAAATCGGGATTCAACAGATCGCCTATACTAATCCTACCTCACCTCGCCCCGATCTACGCTAAGAGCCCTACCAGATCGACCTCTAGGGCCTCAAGACGACCCTCGGCCGCCTCGACGACGCCCGACCTCGGCTCCCGAGAGCCCACGCCTCTGGGCAACGAAGCCTCTCTCGAGCTTGCCACTGGAGAAAAAGATCCGGACAAACCAGAGGTCCCAGCGCACAAGAAGTCACGGCGTAAGTAGAAGGCTCACCACCGAACCAAGCACATGTTCGAGGAAGGAACGACGAGCCACGACGGTTTTAGATGTGCCACCGACCTTCTTAAGGTCGGTATATTGCTCTTGATATTGCCAAGAATCTGAGTCGCACTGCTCCTATACCTCCAACAATGGGTCATGAGCTCTTCGACTTTTGCTTCACCTGAGATGGTTATCCTCCACATCGGGCGCAATTTCTTCATACTCGACATGTTCCTCAATGAATCTCGCTTAGCCGTTGTCTCACGATCTCGAGCTTATCCTCCGATTCCAAAAGGCGAGCCTCAAGCTCACACGCCTCTCCGGGCAGCCCTGTTAACTTTGGCCTCCTCCGCACACGACCGAACTTGTCCTCCAAGCGAAGGACTTCGATCTCCTTAACTCGAGAGCCCGCACAAAGCTTCGATTTGACCCAACCAAGGAAGATCGCATAGCAGGAGAAGATCGAACACAAAAGACAAGATCCTTCGATGAACAACGGATTTTATTAAAGCCTTTGGCGTAAATAAAAACGACATCTTAATGACGACGATTTACAAGTTGGCCTAAAAAAAAAGGATCAATCGACCCTCCAGAACTCCGCCTGCCCCTAAGTAGCTCGGGCAAGATTGGGAGCCGACCTCCTCCTCGACTCGACTGGTGGCCACCTCCAGACTCGAGCCGCTCACCTCCTCCCGAGTTCGAGAAGCTCAGCCTTTCTCGATTCCCGAGCCCTGCCCTCCGCCGCTTAGCCGCCTCGCCAGATCCCTTAGTAAGGTCGGCCATCAAGGCTTCAATCATGGGATCGGATCCACCGCAAGCACGATGCATCTGCAGTCAAGAAAATCGAGGACGATGTCAAGCTCGCGCAGACGGCAAGTCCTTCAAACCGCGATCGAGGACCTCGCATAAGCTCGCAGAAGGCGCCATCCTCTGTCGCCTCATACCCATACTGACTTATCCAACTCGGGTAGTCCTCGGCGACTTCATCAATGACGGCGAGATCAAGGCTATTCAAGACTCCTAGCCACGCCGCGCCATCCTGCAGAAGCCCCTGTAAAAGAATAGCCTCCGTAAAGCGCTGAGCATTTCCTGCGAGGTCGCCACCGACCTCCCGCGCCGAGCCTCTACTCGCCCTCGACGACCGACTTTGGCCTCCTCGGCCCTAGCCGCCTCCGCCGCCTCGGCCGCCTCGCCACCTCAACGCCACGACCGCCGCCTCTCGCCGTGTCTCGAGCTGGTCTCGGCCCTGACACCTCCCGAACGAGGAGGTCTTCCTCCTCCATCTCACGAGCGAGACGGCCACCGTTGAATCGGGCCACGGCACCTTTCGATACTCCGCCACAAGGATTCGACATTTTGGCGAGCTCGGCCGACACGCCACTGCACAACTCGCCACCGCCGACACGCTATCGCCCCCCGCAATAACAAATCAGTCGAAAACACAATAATACACACATCCGCAATTTTACAATACAAACAGATACGCCACTCGGGAAAGTGCGAGGGTAGGTTGAGAACCAATGATCTCGACCTGGGATCGGCAAGAATCGAGGCCTCAAGGATCGCGCTTAGCCTCTTCAGCGCTTCAAAGGTCGAGGCGAGGGACTTATCGGCATCTCCACCCTCTCGTGAGGTTTCCTCGACGATCGTTGGATTTGTATATCAAAGCGCTTTGGTTGAGCTTGTATACAATGTTTCTCGTTACCACTATTACAATCTCCTATCCGAATTGATTACTTGATCGCATATATCTGTGTCCCCTTATCTCATATATAAGTTAGATCATACAAGTGTGAAGATCACGTAAGTCCGTATGATTGGTCAAGCTTAATGAGATATAAAAAGAATCACAACGAGACAACTTGAGGACGAGTTGTTCAGATAGTAATGCATATAGATGAGAAGTGACTGACTTGGTTGCTTGTCTATGCCGGTACGCTCTCGATGTATTGATGGATCACGTGAGACGAGTTCTTCTATCCGACCGCCGGAAGAACCTAGATCTCGTGATTTACGGCGATCTAAACCCCGATAAGGTATTAGATGAGTATGAGTTGTCGACCATAGCTTGACTTGTTATGGGCGAGGGTTATATGTTCTAACCCAATATTCTCCGTGATTCTGGGTGGTGGCGCGGTCAGATGTCATGCTAGTTATCTCAGACGAGTCACCGATCCGCTAGGATGATGACGCCCCTTAAGGAGCTCAAAGGTTTATTGTACTAAACCCCGCAGTTGAGTTAGCCAAGTACAATAATAAGGTTGAGTGGTACTACTTATGAATTAAAGATATTAATTATTTTAAGCAACATAATGCTCTAAATAATTAATGGACGCGATATCTTAAATACGGATTCAGAATGTCTAAGTGCAAGTCCGACCACCTTCTGTAATAAAGGTAAGTCAAGATTTATTCTCTAGTGGCATGAATAAATGTTTATAAATTAATTTATGTTCAACCGAACATAAGATAATTAATTTATTTGAGGCCCATCTTTATTCCTCAGATTTGATCTCCTGGTCGACCCATCCAGCCCGTAGCTACATGGAAATCGGCGCCCCTACCCTCTAAGGCAAGGATTTGATTCTCTTTATCCTATAAGGATATTATTATATTTATGGGATATGCATGATCCTTTCCTTACGGGATTATGGTAATGCATTATAAATATAAGGTAAGAGATAAGATCAAAGCTAATCCTCAATTATCCTAACCTAATTTTGTGCATCTCCTATAGCTCTTAGGAGAGGATTCTCAAAATTGCTAGAAGGATTAGGTGATTTTCCGTAGCATTCTCCATAGATCGCCCCTCACCGACATCGAGATGGGCAACCGGATACACCCGTAAGATCAAAGCACCAGTCTCGATCCGCTCATCCCGATCCACCTCGACAGATTCAAAGGTAAACACGAGAAAACCCCTACGTGTTGCAATTAATTATATAGACGATGCTAGGAATATAATCAATGTATGGTGAATTAAACATTCAAGATAGATCCTGAGAGGGTCAAAATCGCTTTCCCTACAACGACATCCTTCGTCAATAAGGTGGCATCCCAAAGATCGTAGCTCGGTCCTTCCCTTCTTCTTCGGTCATGCGATCAAATTCACTACAACAAGCAAACAACACATAAATACATCAACGCAAAACAACCAAGCAACAAAAGAGAGAAAAAGAGGGCCTCACACTCGCCGGCTCCATCGCAACAAATAGGTCATAAGGGCTCACCAGAGCCGCAAGCTCGGCTTTAAAAGACTTCGCCTACCGTGCCGATCCTCGTTTAAGGATTGCTCCAAGTCAAGTCATAATCCGTAGCCATATCCGACTTCTCACGGTTCCGCATTTAACCGAATGACCCAGAAAACAACAAAAGAAAAATTTCGTGCCAATCGAAATTTTGACTTGCCTTTATTTAAAATTGCGACGAGGTGTCAAGTAATACCACCCCGCTACCGGATTTGAATCGAAGAACCTAAGGACGAGTCCTAAGGTCGAGGGAAATTATGACGATGAGCAAAGACACCTAGGTCATTAAATGCCGAAAGGAGTTCGGCGCCAATCGGCTAAAGGGATGGCAATAACCGCCGCAACTCGACATATATGGAAAGGTAAGGAAGACGAAGGCCATTTTTCGTGCTATCCTCATACATCATGACAAAACCGTCCGGAGGAGCATTAGCCCTATCCTCCGGTCGGGAGCAATAAATCCAAAGGATTTCGAATATGAAATGTAGAGGCAAGCTCTAATCTAACTGAGGCTCCTAAAATCAAGGAATCAAGAAACCCTACCAACATCAATAAAAAGAGGAAAGCAAAATTTACGTATGAAAGGAGGGCGGCATCAAAAGTATACACTTCCTATCCACGTAACCATACGACGAAGACACAGTTAAAACGCGGTCTCCCCGGCCGTGAGAATCCTCGTAATATGAAGAAAGAAGCCATAACTCATCGGGTTTATAAATCGAGGAAGACGGCGCTGACCTTGCGAAACGATAATGGCGATAAATGAACTTTTCGATCGACAAAGAGTTTCTAAAGATTCAATTTAGAAATGTGCAAAATGATAGCGTAAAAGGCTTATCATGGAAGTTATTCCAATATGCACTTTATCTGAATCCAACCGCCACATTAAATGCGATTAAATGCTAATAAGGCATCCCAGTTCGCCCCCCGATAACGCCTCGCTGTTAAGCCCGTCAAGACCCGCGATAACGCATTGTCAGTGAAGGTGGGCCAAGACTCGATAACACCGCCAGCGAAGCGCCAAGACCTCAGATAACACTCGTCAAAGAAGCCCGCCAAGACCTCAAGATAACGCCTGTCAGCGGTTACCAAGACCTCTAAGATAACACCGCCAAAGTGAAACCAATAAAGAGCTCGGCATAACGCCGCGCGTGAAGTTCAAACATAAGACTCCAAGATAACGCCAAGTGAAGCTAATATAAGACTCTAAGATAACGCCCGTCAGTGAAACCACCAAGATCTCGCATAATGCTTCATCAAAGAAGCCAATGACATACTAAGTCAAGATAAGGATAACAACAGATCGATCGCGCCCACTTGGCCATGTACACATCTCGGTGAATACGACCCCCAAACCCATCACGACCTCGATTCTGCCTTTTTGTGGGGATATGATAGATACGCCCAACCCCGCCCAAGATCGACCCAATATAAATAAGTTCATACGAAGCTCTACCAAACAAGTCCAAATTCCCAAGGCCCTAAACCAGGGAACGCAGTAAGATCTTATCATATCTAAGAGAATCATATTAGAGAAGAGATAGATTCAAACTTATCTTAGAATAGATCTTGATTCGAGATCTAGGTCATTATAATTGTGTATAAACAGAGGCTAGATTAAACTGAAAAGGATCATCTACACTTTTGTAATCACTCCTCATATTATCAATACACTAATACTCTCTCTCCCGTGGACGTAGATCTTATTCATGATCGAACCACGAAATCCTGGTGTTCTTGTGCATTTATTTTCCTAACTAAATTAAGATCGATCAATATCATTATTTTTAAAAATTAAATCAAAATCAAAGCTCGATTAGTTTTATTTATTCATTTATTTGAAGTTAAAGAGTAAAACAACAAATCAAAATTTAATTATTACTCCCCGCCTTTGATATATTCTCTTATCGCTTGACAAGACGCAGTTTTAATAAATACAACGAATGAAAGTGAAAGAGAGAATGTGACCCACATAATAAAAAAAATTATGTGATTGGAAAATATGACTATGAGTGATTTTTTGTAAATAAGAGGTTGAATGGGAGTAAAATTGTCGACTTTGGGTGAAATCCATGTTTATTGTTAAAAAACGAACTAATTTTCATGAATCTAACGAAATTAATTAAACGAAAAATTTGAAAATCCAAGGAATATATAATATATAAATCAATAATATTAATAATAATTTTGAAGTATGAAAATAAAAATAAATATATAAATGTGAATGGCTCACAGAAAGTGAAATATATATATATATATATATATATATATATATATATATATCGTAAGTTTTAAAATTTATTAAAAATAGGAAATTTAGTCCATCGCAGAAATGGGCGTAAAAGAGTTGGCATGTTGTGGTTGGGTACAGCTCAACAGATGGCCCAATTTCAATAGTATCCATCTCCCTCGAAAAAAGAAAAAAGAAAAGAAAAAAAAGAGAGTCGTCCATCGTTGATTTTTCCGTCGAGATTTTGTGATTAACAACAAAAACACTAATTAAAAATTGGTTCTCACTATTATTGGTTGACATCATTATTTTGCCTAATCTACATGCCATAACCAATAACAGTAAAGGAATGCTCATTCAATTCAAGCTCAATTTCTAGAGAGAGAGAGGGAGCGAGGGACGCATTTTGGAGGCCGAACACTGAAGCTGTTAAGACTGAGAGTCTTGAAGGAGTGTGTGTGATGGGAGATGAGAAATCCCTCGGCGTGATGGGCAGCGGCAGAGAAAGAGATCGCGAGCTTCTAATACCGGTGGCTGATTCTGTTGACCGTCGCCTCGATGACGACGGCCCCTCCCCCGCCTCCGCTTCCTCCTCTCACCATCATTCTGGCCGTGAGGTATTTTCTGCTCTTATGTTTTGGTCTGTGTTTATTGTCTGTGGATTGTTTCTCTTTTTTCTTATTTCCGTTTTAGGGTTTTAGGAGTAAAGTTTACCACCTTTTTTCTTTTTGTTATATTGGACGAGCTTTATCGGAAGTGTGTATGGTTTATTGTTATTTGTTTCTTTGCATGTGTGAATTGTGAGATATGTGTAGTTAGCAATAAAGACTGCCTTCTTCAGTAATTTTGTATCAGAAGGAAAAATTAAACCACGGAATTTGATTATCCTCGTCTCTTAGCAATTGCAAACCTTTCTGATAGTATTATATGTAAATTGCCATGGGTCCTTTAAATTGAGGACTGTAATTTCTGAGTTTAGTCATTCATGCAGAAGGCTAGTATTTAGACGGAGTTAATGAAAGAGGGCTCCTGTTTTTGCATGAAACAAGAAATATGGATATCGGTTGTGTGCTATTATGTTTTCTTTCTGTGTGGTGGAGAGGCGCCTAACTTTGATCAGCTCATCTTATGCTGTTTCCTGCAATCCATCACTCACCCCCATCTCCAAGCTGATAATGATAATGATCTGTGCATATAAATATATGTTTTAGAGCTCGTTCAGGATATAATTCATGCGAATGTATTGTATTGTTCCATTGTTGATAAATTACCTGATTTTTTGCTGCACTTAGATAAATTGGTCTGTATTAAAAGATAAAGTGTATCTTCTCATCTTTGTAATCGTGCAGACATTTTACAAAGTTGTGAGGAGCTGGGCTTCGAAGAAGTTCATGACTGGATGGTGAGCACATATTTATACAGTTATACTACATGGTCTTTACAATTCTAAGCCTAAGATGTATAATACATGTAGGAGCCTTTAGATTTTGATTTGACTGCTATCTATGTGTTTTTCTTGACATATTCATTTTATTGGGTCTATTACTGCATTTGGTGGTCTCTGATCTCTTCAGCTGGTAATCCCCATTACATAGACCTGCAACATGTTTGGACACTCAGACATAATAGTTATTATCCCACTTCATATTATACTTTTATCTTATTAGTAGAATGAAGCAGCATGGGGGGCAAGTCTGATAGTATTAGTGTGAAAGTTCCATTTGTATCTTTTGAACCACTCTAGTTGTCAATAACTATTGGGCTGATAGTGATACCTGACTAGGAGAGTGCAAAGGTGCTACAGAAACCAAATATTTTAATCACTTTGGAAGACCACACAGAGATAGAATACTGGATGGGCTAAGAGTTTTATCTGGTCCGAGTTTGGTTATATTTAGATAGAGATCTGACTTTTAGTAGCTTAGGATTTTGGTACATCAAAATACTGCATGCCTTCAGAAATTTATTCAGGAAAGAACAAGAGAGAAAAGTGATACTTGGTTATGGGATTCCATGTCGCTCCAAATATGAAGCATAGGGTGTCTCTTATTTTCTCAACATCTAATTCATCAATAAGCTCTGACTATCTAAATTCTGTTAGAACTGCATAACTATTGTTTTTCAATTTCTAATATTCTTTGAGCTAAACCCACACACCACTTCTGCAAAATTACAAAGTAAGGAACATCGATAAATCTATCCTCCATTTGTATTATAAGTCATCATTTTTTACAACTAAAAAATGTATGTAATAATTTGTCCCAACTCCTAAAAGAATAGTTTCGCCAATGTTTTATGTACATTAGTGAATATATGATATATCATATATGATATATCTACTGTTAGTAAATAACATTTCTAATCAGTGGGCATCTATTCAAATATGTGGACCACATGTTGTAGACTTGTAGTGTGTATTTGCAAATTGATTTATACCTAAAGCTTTAGGCATATCTGATCTTGTGCATTTGTTGATTGTGAGAAACTAAACAAATCTCTTCCATGCTTAATTTAAGCAAGCTTTCTATAATGTGCTTGAGAATTGTGCACACATCAAAGCTTGAATTGAGCTCTAATAGTTATCTTGTCTTTGAATAAGGAATGTATCAATGTGTTATTCTAACTTTGAAATGTTCAACTCCATGAGAAAACTACTGTTTCTTGTTTGTATTGCCACAAATTTTGAGAATATGAAAATGCTACTCCGAGGATAGTAATCCTACTTTTGCACCAAACTAATTGTTGCTCATCTGCCCACTTGTTGATATTCACCGCTTTGTCATTTTGCAGTGTCATCCTTCTACCAATAGCTATTACTTTCTATGTAACATGGTGGTTCATTCATTTCGTGGATGGATTTTCTCTCCTATTTATGCCCAACTTGGAATTGATATATTTGGTAAGCATGCGAACTCTCACTTAATGTTCAAAAGTAGATAGCACCATTTATTGCTTTCATGTCTATCTCGATATACTAGGTTACTCATTATACACCTTTCAAAACCAGAATACTACTCCTCTGTCCCATTTAAAATGTCCTACTTTCCTTTTGGGTTGTCCCATTACAAATGTCTCATTCCATTTTAGGAAATAATTAACCCTTCAAAAGTGTGGACCTACCCACTTTTAACACTTTAACTACTTTATACCTTTCTCCTAAATAACCGTGTCCAAAAGAAAGGGGACGTTTTAAGTGGGACGGAGGGAGTACTTACTATTAGTTGAGAAATAGAATGATGTATCATCTCCTGTGGGGAAAAAAAGAATTATAGAAGTAAAATTTCTATAATTCAAAAGAAGTATATAAATAGAAATCGCTGTTGCTTATAAAGGAAAAACATTATTGTGGATTACTTTTATGTTCTTGCAATTTGATAACTATGAATATAGTTAATTTTCAGTCAATCATCTTTGCTAGTTCAATCCTACATTTTCAAATGTTGCTTTTGCACGTTTTACTGCTACTAACATTGTCTTTCTGTTGATTTAGGTTTGGGATTCGTGACCTCCATTACTTTTATTTTCTTGGTTGGAGTATTTATGTCATCATGGTTGGGGCTTCTGTTTTGAGCCTTGAGAGTGGTTTATTAGCGATGCCCTTCATTCATCATATTTACAATGCCTCAAGCAAATTAGTGCTGCCATATCTCCAGGTGCACTTGGTTTTCAAGTTTTCAGGCTCTTAAAGAGAGTTTTGCTAGGTATGAATTCTGAGTTCTTTAGATATTACTACTGCAGATCAGAACACGCTGGCTTTCAAAGAAGTTGCTATAATAAGGCATCCACGATTGGTGAATACGCATTTGGGTTTATCACTTCATCTCTCACACTCCAGGTTTGCCATGTCTTGCATCTTTAGTTTATTATTTTCTGGCACTTGGATTTAAATCTCTAGACTTGGTCATGTTAGTCTCTTAAATTTAGGTTCTTTGCACACTGGATCATTCTAGTCTGTAGAACTGTAATGCTGTATTGTATGATGGTCACTTTGATAATTAATCAAAGAAGAGAGATGTTCTCAAATCATGGCTGGGTAATTTTCCACCTGCACATAGTAAGCGCATTACCAGCAGTCTTTATCTCGTCAATCTTTTGATGCATTTTCATTTAGTTGATAATCTTCCTGCATATGTACCTTTTGCTCACCCTCCTGATACAGTGTAACCGTGAACATAAGATGCAAAACTGATTATGTTCTGTTCAATAATCTGCATCTAAAGGTACTTATTGGTTTGATTGTCATGGTTAAGTAGTAAAACTTTACTTTGAGCCCACTTTGGAGGCAACTATCCCCTTGTATCTCTATAATGTTGTATAGCACAAAAGCCCAATTTATTCAAATTTCTTGATTAATGTTTAGTAATATAACAATGACCTCTGATGTTTTGGTGAGTTTGCAAAGAAGGCTGGTTTTACTTCTATACATTTTTTCTTACTTTTTTATCATGCCAGAGTTATTCAGGAGAGGAAGAACTCTGCTGTGTGTATGTCCCAACGAACCATCTTTACATTGGTGATATATTCCTGGTCAATGCTAAGGATGTTATTAGACCAAACTTGTCTGTGCGAGAAGGAATTGGTAAGATATGTTTGCATCTATTTTGGTATGATAATGAGGTAGTTGCATTTTTTTGTCTTTACTGACTGTTGTTTTCGCAGAAAGATTAAAAGAAAAGATATAAATCTGAATGTGATTAGCACCTTGCTTATAACTATACTATAATTTTTTTTCTATTAGACCATCAGACATCTACTTGGTGGAAAGATGGCCAAATATGCAAATTGAATGTGACCTACCTTATTCTGCCTTCATCAACCTTAATGTCTTCTTTGTGCCAACCTCATCCTATAAGCCTGTGCCTCTTGCAACCCCTGCGAGGCTGCAACTTTGGTCCCTTTGAGAACCAACCTGACATGCTTCCTGCCTGGTATATGCCACAACTATGTTGGTTGCCCTTACCTAAACTTGCCACTATTGCAAGGATTGAAAGACAAATGAACTAAACAACTTTGTTTGAATAGAGATCTGACCACCTAAAAAATTCACCTGCAGTGGCCCAATCATTTCATGTAGTCAGATTTCATCCATCAGTGGTTTAGTGGCAGTTCTAATGACTTAAAGATCACAATTTCTGTTCTTAGCTCACTGTCACGATTTTTTGGGAGGGAGCTGTGGCAGAGATGATATTGCATTGCTCCATATAGGTGGTGGTGGAGTTCGAGGGAGAATAGAGTAGAATAAGCACTAGAAGTGTTTGAAGGAATGGCTATCAGCTGTTTTGATGGCAGTAATAAAATTAAGGTCAATTTGGACCAAAGTTGGTTGGTTGTGGAATTAATTGCTGGGTGATTTTTGGGTTATCGAAGCGACTGATGGAACTCAGGTGAGGTGCAGGGGAAGGATGTGGGAATTTCTTTTGTTAGGAGACAAAGTTTAGGGGGCTGGTGGGTAGAAGAGAGAGGGTTCCTTATGGTGGGACACACACATTAGGGATTGTTGGTTGCCCATTAGGTAGGATGTCATGGGGGTAATTTGAGTGGGTGGTCATGTAGCAAACTAGGGGATTGAAATTTGAAAGCCATCAAAGATATAAGAATATAACATTGCACTTTAGGTGTTCCCAGGCAATGCATATGATACTGGTATGCAGTTTAGAACTTTGTGTTTCCCCAAATCTTGGAATGTTTGATGAGACATGTCTCCTCCCGTCCGAGGTCTTTCTAAGGTCTTTCTAACTTGTTTCTTTTTTATTCGGAAAAACTTTTCTTGGTCTCTTTATCTTGTAACTTCAGTAGATAATCAAGATTTGAGGATATGGATTGAAACGGTAACACTTTTGCTGTGTATTGCAAAACAGATAGTGCTGATTTAGTCAGAGACTAATTAACTGCCTTGGCGTAAAACTTAAAACTGGAATTCTTGAAAAGTTTTTGCTAAGATGTGTGTATTTTGTGAATATAGTCCAATGTAGTATTCGTTTTATTTATGCAGAAATCGTGGTATCTGGTGGCATGTCGATGCCCCAAATCCTATCTACCTTGGATCCGAGAACTACTCAACTTGATAGAATCAGACCGGTTAGATCATAGAAGCTGAGAGGCGCCCAATTCCTTAGTAATATGACATATTTGATATTCCCATTTTTCTACTGGTAATGGTGGCATCTGACTTGGATTCCAAATTTCAATCATTTGTCTTCAAATTGTTAGATTAATATTTTCTGCAGCAGGATTGTTGTAGTTTACTAGGTAGGAAGCTGGTTTTCTGATTTATGGCGGTTTATGTGTTTCTTACAGTAAAGTTAATTGAGTTTCCAAGTTAATTTATTTGCCCTTTTTGGGAAAATCCTTTATAACAACACACAAGTTAATAGTGAGTTTTTTGGGTCAATTAATACAAAAATTTTGCCAACAATACTATGATTCGAACTCGAGACTTTCTTCGCAAGATTAACCACTCTACCACTCAGCCAACACAAACACAGTTAATAGTGAGTTTTGATGTTAGATGGATGTCTATATTTTATTTTATACCCGTGAAAAGAATAAAAGGGTTGAATTTTCAACAAATAGAGAAAGATTGTGATATTATTGAAACATTTGAAAGATTGAGTCTAATTTGTAACTAGTCCAAATTTTGGGATTTAAATTGTACTTTGTTTAAATCCTATTTTAACATAATTTGAAGCTTTAATTTCAACTTCATGATTGATTTCATATTCATAATAAAGTTAAGCACACTACAAGATATATTATTCCGGATCAATTTCAGTTTGAACCCTCATATTTTTTATCACAAAACTTTTGTATATTTATTCAGATCGCTGGATTATGAAAAAGATTATTTATTATTAATAAAATATCATTTATATCAAGAAAAGATTATTTATTTTTATATCGTAATTGAAAGATTATTTATATCAAGAAAATATCAATCAGACAGTTAAAAATATCATTATTCAAGAAAATATAACGTTCGCATATACATGATAACGCACATGGATGTCCCCATTATCATTCACATATCATGTATCACACCAGCGGTACTCTAATGGAAACTAGAATGTTGTGGAACATCATAGTATAATGTTGTGAAACTTTCCAATTAAATCTTACAATAATTTTTTATTTATTTATCATTTATTACTAGTGTACCTACAATTACTTTAACTTAGCAACCGGCCAATAAAACTAAATCATAGCATCAATATCAGAAGAATAAATTAATGCTGATTTATTTGTTTTCTCTTATTTCGAGATTTTATTTTCAATTCTTAAAATAAAATTAGTTTCCTTCATAAATATATTAAAATGCTATGTAGATTTTTTAAGTTTACAATTTGCTTTACCTAAAAAAAAAAAGTTCCAGTTTGCAAGAAAAATATTCGTGAAGTAAAATACTAATCTGTTTTCCTTCAGAAAAATCAACACATATATTAAAAGGAACCATCATCAAATAAAATTTCCCGTATTATCTATTAACATCTATAGTTTTCAATCCAGAATCTCGGTCCAATGATACCATAATTGCCTCGCTCAGTAAACGTTTGTAGCAATAATTTAGCATCTTCCCCCCAAATTGGCCATAATTTAGCATCTTCCCCTCTAATTGGCCACGTGATAGCAATAATTTAGCATCTTCCTTTACAGATACGTTACTATATGTGACGAGTTAAACACTCAAGACTTAAATCCTTACGTGTTTCTTCTGTTTAGTTGACTCCGTGTTTTGTCATCTTAGAACTCATGAGTCAGTATGATGCGTTCAGTTAGACTTAATATTGATAGTCAACTTTGACCTTTTATCTGTTATCTTTGACTTGATATATAGTCAATATTGACATTTGTCTCCAACTTTGACAATCGATAGACAACTTTGATTTTCGATAGCTACTGACTTTTGCACCCATCTTCGACTTTCATGCGCTACCACCGAAATGATACTTAGTCATATCCTGACTCATTCTCGTCCATTAGCATCGAGTCTTCGCCTTAGTCTTCGACGCCGCCTTTAGTCTTCGATTTACTCAATAGCTCGATCATCAAGACGCTGTACTTCCGCCTTCAAACTACAACATGCCCGCCGCCTTCAAGCGCGATCCTTCAATCGAAGTCATTATTATGCTGATACCGCTATCGCCATGCTGACATCGATACTCTTATTAGTATGATCGACTTTAAGATCGCCAACTCCTTCATCCCTGATCCGTCCAAACTGGTAATTATGTTGTTGAAATTGTAACATAAACGCCTAACTCCAAAACAAGTTAGTAGCATTAATTACTTCAGTAAAACAATCATCAAAGGTTTTGGGATATAATCAAAACACACAGTTAAAATAGATTAATTCCTGATACTAAGTAATTTTTCAATATTCGCGAGAAATTAGGAATTTTCCAAATAGAAGTCATATTATTTAATCTGAAATAATATTAAATTACTCACTAAGAATTGGAGTAGTATTTTTAACTCATATTTTTTAATTGATGATACAAGTGATATAAATGAATAGAATTAATATGAGTTGCATGTTCTTTTTTTACAAAAAAAAAAAAAAATTAAAATGAGAAAGAAGATGACTACTTTAATATATTTGAATGACAATACACGTTATACAATGAATTGATATACATTGAAACTAGACAAATATGATTGAAACTAATTGTTTTTTCTTTTGCTTTAGACTATTGTTATAAATGATTGTAAAATTGACCGATGATTTCATCTCACACATAATGAAATATTCATAAATTTGTATTCTTATTATTTTATATATATTTTTTGAGTTTTATTACAATTATTTTTTTCATATATTAAATTATTCGATGTTATAAAACTTAAAAATATGATGCTCGTGTATGGTACGGCAGAAATGCAAGTAGTAATAAAAAAAAAAAAAAACTTATCTGTTATAATTCCCTCCGCATTATATGTTAATCTGAGCGACGCCGCAACCTACTCCAAACCAAAACCCTAATTCCATCCCCTCCCTCCTTTAAGTACCAACCCTTCTCTTCGTTTTGCATCGCCGCTGCACACACACACACATACACACTTTTTTCGCAAGGTTCATAGTTTTATGAAAATTGATCGATTTAATGGATTTTGTGGGCAATGATGAGTATTGTGATAGGTCTCGTTCGTCGTAATGGCATATTGTGTGCCTTGCCGACCATACTGATATATCACCACCCATAAACTGAGTCCTTCCATTTCAAAATTCCAATTCTCCTATTTTTCTAGGTATTTTTTTGGATTGCCCCCCTTTTTGGGTACTTGTATGTTCACCGATGATTGTATGTTCAATCGTTGGCAAGCATATAACCCGATCCAAGTACTTTCATCAGTCTAATTTCTTTATGAGGATGCTATTTGTCCGTATCGTGTTAGATTCATTTTCTGAGTTTTTCTTTGGTCGTATTTCCGAAATCTGTGCCAATGATGATTGAAGTGGAATTTATTAATGAGTATTCGTTGATTATGAACACACTACTGCCTTCCTTCTGAGGTCTGTTGCTTCCAATTCAAATTCTCTTTTTGTTTTATTATCCTTGGTTTTGGATCTGTGTTCCATAGGTTTGAAAATGCATTCTTTGTGAAATTAGTAGTTGTATGAGTCAAGTGATGATTAGATGCATAGTTCAAATGACTAATTTGTGATTATAAAACTCTTTATTAGTCTTTCGCCCTATCTGATGACATTTGATGAATTTTTGTTATTCGTTATCTTATTTTAACAAAATTTGTAAACATAATTGAGTCTTTCATTTCTTGCAACTCTGTACTTTTTGGCCAATGATTAAACATTTTATAAAGACAAGCATATGTCCGAATCATCATATGTTGACATTCTAATCTTCTCAATGAGGCCACTACTACTATATTTCAGTTTATTTTTATTTTACCTCTTTATTCTATTTTTGACTTTAATTAAATGATATATTTCTGATTCTTGCTTGGTTTAAAGAATATGATAATTTTATCAATTTTGATCTTTTGCAATAAAATTTTGTATGAATTTAAGTTCAATGTTTTGAGTGGAAATTCAGGCAACCTTCTTCTGTCTTCAAGAAGAGTGGGAAGAAAGGTGTTTATCTGC
This sequence comes from Salvia rosmarinus, assembly GCA_036937905.1. Lineage (NCBI taxonomy): Eukaryota > Viridiplantae > Streptophyta > Magnoliopsida > Lamiales > Lamiaceae > Salvia > Salvia rosmarinus. The sequence continues at coordinate 52,175,061 of CM072821.1, read as the reverse complement.
TCGTAAATAAAACTTTTGCTCTTTAGACTTGCTGATTTATTCTTTGAAGCTGGTCTAGTAAGCTCAAGAACATCTTTTTTTCTTTAACCCTTACCTCTGCTTTCTGTTTGGGTTTTCCTGTAGTATTTTTTGTTGGCTTCGCTATCTGGTTGTTGGATTAGAACTCAGTATCCTATCAACTCGTTCCCTAGAAGCAATATTAGTTGTGTTGCTCTGTTTTTATCACTCCACCGCTGTGTTGGTTGTGGTTGGAGATCAATGTGGCAGCTACATTTTTTCTATCATTTTTTATTAATAGTAATATCAGTGTATGAAATGGCGATGATGAGTACATTTACAGACCTGTAATGATTGCGGATATGATCGCGATTATTGAACATCTAAGGGACTGAGCCGTTTTGTGGCATTTTTGCTAATCTTTTTTTTCTTTCCAATTATCAAAATTTCTTATGCTTCACTTTAATTTTGTATCTTGTCATACTCCAAACAATTTTGTGTGGCATTGTAGCAAGTGAAGCAAAAAAAACTAGTTCTCCTCGCTATCCGGTGACACTTATTTTTGCTAGTTCATTTGGACGTTGGTGAACTACATCATTTTATTTAATTATCTTTTTAGCTTTCCACTATAAATTATTATGTTGTTTTTTGCATTGTCTTAATTCAAAAAACAATATTTCGCTTGTTTCCTTTTCTTTTCCTTGTGTTCGATTTCTGATTTAAAGCAATTACATTTCTTAATAGATCTTCAACTAAACCATACTTGTCAAAATAGTTTATTGATCTGTTTTGGCTTATTATCACTAAGATTTTGTCAAATATTATCAAGACAATCATATTGTGCCCCTAATTTTTTTACACTATCAAAAGATATAATTCTGAATACATTTTTATCTTTTATCCATGAATGTAAGCATATGAAATGTTGAATACATGTCAATAAATGTCAAATATGAAATGTCCTTAGGAGATGCCACCCTCACTCCACAACGAGGTATTAACCCCTTTTGCCCATTTGCCAAGAGTCTGCCATAGGGCAAGGGCTCGCACCCGTAACTCAAGAGGACCTGGTAACAACAGTCAACGTGTTGTTGGAGAAAACTCTGAATGCCAGGAGATTCTCACCAAGCAACACAACGCCACAACCTATACCACAACGGGAGCTTGTAGGTAGGGAAGCCATGGTAAATATGCGGCATCTATCCTTTACAGACAGGACATATGAAAAGTACGAGGTTGAGATGAACCTGTATAAACATCAAGGATGATACACCAGATACATTGCCCTATACTTACTCGAACAACAAAGAGAGCTTTTACATCAAGGCAGAGTTAGCAGTCGAAAGGGCAACAATCAGAGATGTCTACCTTCGAGATGTACCGAAGATGACGTGAAATATTGGGGTATGAGTCAAGGGTCGAATCATTATATATGCTGAAGAATTTCGAACAAGGACCAGAAATCATAACCATTAGTCCATTTTCAGTAGTTGTACATGCAGATCATCTACCAAAAACCTCCAGACACATCAATCATGAGTATCATGAGATTACAGACCTCTTGAGTATTTAATGAGATTAAAACATCGCTCTATTACACCAATATTCAGATGGTAAACTGTCGAGTTTTCCTCAAGACACTTACAGGACCTAGACAACAATGGTTCAAGTAACTAATACCCCACTCCATATGCTTTGAAGACCTGAAGTTGGTTTTTTCTCAACAAATTCGCAAGCAACCGAAGATCAACACATGGAACACATCATTTATGGTCTATAATATGAGAAAACAGAAAACCCTAAGGTCATACTTAACTAGATTTAATGTAACTGTACTCTTATCGTAAAATATTAGATCAGCAATGAAAATAGATATTTTCACCCTCAAAAGCACAACCTCTGTTTGCATCTCTAATCAAGAGACCGGCACAGAATTAGAGGAGTAAATGTCAAGAACAGATAAGTTCATACATCTAGAGGATGCTATTCTTGAACAACACTTAAAAATACTGTGCTTAAAGCACCACTCAATGCTAAGAATGGAGGGAGGAAGGAGAGAGCGGAAAATTCAAGCCCAGAGAGAAGTAAACTAGAAAGATTTGAGTTATACACCGCCCTTACAGGAGCTTGCAATCTTGCTTGAAATAGCTTCGAAAAGCTAGGATTCGAGTTTCCTGAACTACCAAATGTACACTAGAAGTCTGAGTTTAAAAGAGTGTCTATATTTAAAGAATGCTATTTCTTATTTTTTTTTAGGCCTATGAATATCTTTTTCCGTAACATATTTTCGTCATATAAAGTTTTGCAATAAATTTAAGTGTGAATTTAGTGCTATTTTTTGATATTTTCATTTTTTTCCAATCCAAAAAGTTAGTTTTACTCTAGGATTAACTAATACAGAACCCGTCGAAATTGATTTAAATGGTGAAAATAACTAAAAATTTAAAATATGATGAAAATTAAACGTAGCTTCAAGATTAATGGTCAGAATCACTTTAACATCCGTAAGCATGTGAAATAATATCCAAAAATAATTTCCAAATTACATAGTATATATGAAATTCAACGAAAATTACATTACTTTGTATCTATGAATATAAAATACATGTTACTTATCAAAATCAGTATAATAATATCCAAATATTATAAAGTAAACATTAATAGTACCTAGTTTTGTCTGAACTCGTTTAAATTGACTGAACTCGTTTAAATTTATAAAATATGTATTATAATTATTGGTTATCCTATCAATGAATTTTTGATTATTACTATTCAATTTTTTTATCAATTTGTGAAATCTCATGAAAAAATACACATTGGTTCTAAGTATATATATAACTTGTTCAATTGATGGAATATGATTAGAAATCAATGTGATAAGATAATTTTAGTATGATTATAATTAGAATTTAAAGATATTAAATAGAGAATTTAGATAAATAAAATGGAATATATATTGATTGCTACAAAATTATCCATACACGATTTCTTAGAGAAATATATCGATTTAATTCTACAATACATAATTATAATTAATCGGTGTTACGTGTATCAAGATGTCCACAAACAAATTACTTAGACTAAATTGTGTTTTAAATATTTAAGTAAATATAATATTTTAAATATTACCATGTAAAATACAAATTAATCGATCCATCAATCATTGTGGAATACTATATTCCAAGTTTCCAACCGCCATTTTTGTCCATACATTATATATTACATCTTTTTCCGTATAAGAACTAATTTTGGTGAAATTATTTGGGGTTCATATGATTTTAAATAAAGACAAAATATTCATTCAAATAATTAACATTTCAGAACTACTTAAAACAAAATGATTTATCCTAAGAAAAATGATTTTCACAATTAAAATTCAATTCCGATAAAATAATTACATATTATTTCCTACATATTCGAAATAATTTTATATCTTGATGGAATATGTTACTAATAATTACCGTGAGAAAATAAAATAAAAATATTATAGATATATGTAAGTTGACATTAAGTTTCACTAATCCTATTATATATTGATGAGGTGACATTAAATTGATAGTTTAAAATTTTAAAAATATAACTATTTATTTGATCATCTAATTAATTAATTAGCCAAATTAAAATAGTTATGTAATATATAACTATTTATTTGGCCATTTAATTAATTAATTAGCCAAATAAATTAGTGATGAAAATAATTGTAGGAAGAAAAATATACATTGATTCTAAGTATATATATAAGTTGTTCAATTGGTGGAGTATGATTAGAAATCAATGTGATAAGATATTTTAGTATGATTAGAATTAGAATTTAAAAGATATTAAATAGAGAATTTAGATAAATAAGAATGAAAGAATATAATGGTGTCACATAAGATATGAGGATGATGTGGCATCAAGTTTCACTAATCCTATTATATATGATTGTTCAATTGGTGGAGTATGATTAGAAATCAATGTGGGATAAGATATTTTAGTATGATTAGAATTAGAATTTAAAAGACATTAAATAGAGAATTTAAATAAATAAGAATGGAGGAATATAATGATGCCACATAAAATATGAGGATGATGTGGCAACAAGTTTCACTAATCCTATTATATATTGATTTCATGACTAATACTTCAAATGTGAGAATTTTCAACGTTTAATATTTTTTATCATAAAAAAATGAAATGTATCAAATAGCATTTTTATTAAAATTGTAATTAATTTATGATGTTATTATGGGGATGTATATAACTTTCTCCGCCTCCTTATTATTATTATTATTATTATTATTATTATTATTATTATTATTATTATTATTATTATTATTTGGGCCCTTTTCCACAAAAATTCCGACTCCATCAGAATAAACTTTACTTTTTCTTAACCAAAAATTCCGACTCCATTTAAAACATTTTTTTTTCTTAACCATAGTTACTTTAATTACTAATATGTTCATTTGTTATACTTCGCCTCCTCCCCTCCCTTTAAGTAGCTCCCCTTCTGCCTTGATTTCGCATCGCCGCCGCTCCACGCACACAGAGGTTAGCCAAAGTTCATAGTTCTTTGAAGATTGATTGATTTTCATGGATTTGTGGGCAATGATGAGTATTGTGATAGGTCTCGTTCGTCGTAATGTCATATTCTGCGCCTTGCCGACCATACTGATATATCACCACCCATAAACTGAGTCCTTCCATTTCAAAATTCCAACTCTTCTATTTTTTTTCTAGGGTTTTTTTCTTTTTTCTTTTTTGGATTGCCCCCTTTCTGGTTACTTGTATGTTTACCGATGATTGTATGTACAATTGTTGGCAAGCATATGTTCGGATCCAAGCACGTACATCCAGTGACTTGTTTTAAAATGAATCTTGTACCAATTAATTAAAATTTTTAAATTAAAATTAAAATTAATAATAATTTAAATAATAATGTAATATTATTTGAATATGTAATTGTTTATATTAAATATATTTCTTCTTCATTATGTTTTAATATCTTACAAAATAAAATAATAAGATTTACTTATAAATAACTAAACAATCAATCAATCAATAATAGCTATAAAAATTAAAATAATAAGAAAATTATTAGTGTTAATATTTTAAATGGTATTATCTTACAAAACTCAAATCTTGATTTTCTTGTACCATTACAAATCAACAATTTAATCTAAAATTAATTCACATATAAAACATATTAGAATAAATTTAAATAAATATTACCTATGACTATTATAATAAGCTTATCATAATATTTTTAAAATTGATTGTTCAGTAATTCACATATAAAACTTTATTATTTGATCAATGTAAAACAAACTATGAAAAAGAAGAAAAAGACTACAAAGTAGACAAATAAAAAGAAAAGAAAATAAAGAAGACAAAATGAGAAATAAAAGAAAAGAAATGAAGATAAATGAGAAGGAATAAAAGAATGGCTGGATAGAAATAAAAGAAAAGGAAAAAGAAAAAAGGAAAAGCAAAAGTAGATAAACAAAAGAAAGGAAAACGAAAAACGTATACACCATATACAGGTTTCGAACCATGGACCTCAAGAGAGAGAAAGTGCTTAACCAACCGCATTAATACCTTTTCAAATTATAAACGATATATAATAGTAATAGCTTCCATAAAGTGCAGTAATGTACTCTGCGCCTAAACAGAATCTGTCACTGCGACATCAGTCTAATTTCTATGAGGATGCTATTTGATCGTATCTTGTTGGCTTCTTTTTCTGAGTTCTACTTTGTTCATATTTCTGAAAATCTGTGTTTGTTTTTGAAAATTTTGAAGGTGCCACTGATGATTGAAGTGGAATTTATTAATGAGTATTCGTTTATTATGAGCTCACTACTGCCTTCCTTCCGAGACTTGTTGCTTCCAATTCATTTTTTTATAAAATATTGTATGTGTGGTAATAACCTTCTAGTTTTCGGATTGGTTTTCCTGAAGATTTATAGATTTATCTTTCGTAAAATTATTACTCTTTATGTGTCAATTGATGATTAGATGCATAGTTTGAATGACTAATTAATGATTGTAGAACTCTTGAGTCTTTCGCTCCTATCTGATGACTTTTGATGGAACCCTGTTATCTGTTATCTTATGTCCCTTAGACTAAGTTTATGGGCGCCGTGGTGGGCGCTCTGAGCAGTCCACCAAATGATTAAAAAAGATAGAAATTGATTGATGAAAATGTGTGTGGATTGAAAGCGTCCACATATCTTCACCCACCCACCATTTACTATTTTTTTAATATATATATTACATATGTCATTTTATTATCGATAGATATATATTTATCATAATATCATCATAAAATCAATTTAATTTTGTATAATATATTTAAAAATAAATAAATTATATCAAAATTTTATTATTTTTTTCTATAATAGAGACCAATTTGACATAATTATTCACAATTTAGAAATCATTTCTTATTCTCCTTTCATTAACATCTCATATCTATTTTTGTGTTCATCTTTCAATGGATCCCAATAATTCCTACTCAAATTACCAAAATTTCATCTCCTCTCAAGGTTATTATCCTAACCTTGACAATATCCAAAACTCTCAAGAATTCCAAAATTTCAATATCGGTTTAAATTTTATTTATATTATTAATTTATTTCACACAATTAAATTATTAAAAAGTTAATTAAATAATATATAGAAAATTAATTTAATAATATAAAGGTGAAGTTTGAGAATGGGGTCATTGATAAACCTATAAAATGAAGCTGAGTGATGAGAGGAATAATAAATTTATAAGATAGAGAAATGAATATAATAATATAAATGCGGAAGTTGAATGGATGCTATTGTTGATAAACTTAGTCTTAAAACGAATTTTGTAATGATGGATATGGCCCAACCGCTAGCCCATCGGCAGCCCAAGCGAAGCCGGGCCCCGACCGACGACTACCCCACGCTTAAGCCTAAAGCCCACCTCTAAACCCTAATCAAGACCCTAATTAAGACGTCAAAGTCAGAGATCGTGGTCGCTTATGGCGAGATCGTCGCTATGGTGGAGATCATGGTCACTATGGAAGGATCGTGATCCCACCAATCAAGTGGATCCAGATGAGATCCACGATCATGTATAAACAGAGGTTAGGTCGACAAGAAATGGTTAGCAACTTATCAATACTAGAGCCTTTAGATACACTCATCAGAATCCGCTTATAGTGAAAGTATTGAGGATCATCACCGTGGATCGAGATCTCATTCTCGATCGAACCACGTAAAAACTTCGTGTTCTTTATCGCTTTCTTAAATCTCGCTCATTTACATATACTAGATTTATCATTGGCTCCATCTCGTGGGAAAAAGAACAAAAGCTTCGCTTTCACAACTCATGGCAAGAACTCGTAAACGCAGCATCACGCCGGCTGAGCCGGCAACGACTGCGGCCGGTGATCGTGGTCACACAACGCCGGGAAAGGGTCATGACGCCACCAACAGCAACACACCGGGGTTACATGGAGAACATTCCCATACACCCTCGTGGATCGCCGCCTAACGGAAGGAGGTGTCGACTCAATACCAATGAACAAAGCTGTTCACCGATCTCATGAGGTCTCCGGCGCAAAGGTCCGAGTTCCTCAACGCAAATCTCGCCAATTCCGTAGTTTTTAACCGTAGGACAAACGGAGGGCACTCAAGAGTACCCGAATCGGTGATTACGGGCGACCGGGTCGCTCGCCCCATCGAAGTGACTAACGCCACCGCACAATAGCCGAGAACGCGCACATTACCCCCCGCTCAAGTCAATCACCGCCGGATGGTCGCAACCATTCATCCTCGATCGCCGAAGTCGCCACCATCTCGCACGCCTGCAGAGCCGAAAGAGACAGAAGAGAGAGAGGCGAGCCGAACTCCCTCAAGAGAAGATAGACGCCGCCACCGGTCTCCCACCCATCCAGAGATACGGCAATGATCTCACGGGTTCGACCGCACGGAGAATCATCTCCTTTCTCCGTGAGAAATTCGACATGCCTTACACCCCCGACGACATGGCACCCAACATCGCCGCCACGATGGTCTTGGGACCCTCCAACTTCCTTTTCGCCACACCACTAATATGGCGATCAAGGAATGGAAGATTTTCATATGTGCAAAATCTTCCCCGAGGTGCCGATCTCCAACGCCCGACGCTGGTTCACTTCGCCCGCCGTAATAGCATACACCGCCTGTGATCTCACGGATCGCTTAAGCGGCGCCTACCGAAGATGCCACCGCCAGCCTTTGTCCGACCGCCACCATCCGTCAAGGACGGACGAGACGATGTCGAACTCGCCTCGAGGTTCATCAAGCAACTCTTAAAATTGATGAGAGTAACGATCTCACATCATCAATGCGCTCAAGAATGAGATCGACCGACGATCGAATAAGGAGATCACCGAAAAGCCAAGACGGCTAGTCGCCTCCGACCGGTCGACAACCACGTTAAAGGAGACGAGTCGATCGGAAGAAAGAGAGATCCGGACGAGCAGAGGTTGAAAGAAAGAAACCAGATGATCAAGTCGAGGCGCCGATCGCCAAGTGCCTTTGAGAGGATCAAGAAGGGCCCGATCGAGTCCTGTGCTAGGACCTCGACAAAACCCGGCGATAACGCGCTCATCCGCTCAAATCCATGAGATATTTGAGCTCCACGCCGAGCTCTTCCCGAAACCCTCCTATGAAAGGATGATCTAAGAAGAGGTCGATGGAGAAGTATTGTGACTATCACCGCGGTATGGTCACAACATCAAGATTGCGTAAACTTGGCTCGCAGATCGACGAGCTCGTCAAAGGAGGAGCGCTTAAGAAATACCCCGGCCGACCGGCCGGAAAAAAGTCACAGAGGAAAGAATGGAGGTGGCAACAATCGGGCCGACTCGACGATGACCCAACTCAAGACGACGAGGACGAAGGTCCCAATGCGATGGAGCAGTCTATGCCATTATCGATCGCTTATAGAACGACGAGGTCGTCGTTGAAAAACGGGTTCTGAGGTCGGTCCCCGAGGAGCCAAAAATAAGCGACTCCCGGATAGTGAGAACATCAGTGTTCTCCAAAGATGACCCGTGCCCAAGATCCCGCCCACCAAGATGCCATCACCATACAAGCCGTGTTGGGCAACAAGAATGTCCACCGGTCTACATCGACATCGGTGCCTCCACAAGATAATCTTCCGTAGCTGCTGGATAAACTCGAGGTCATGATTCAAATACATCCCGCACCATCCCAACCGCAGAGCTTCACTGTGAAGTGATCCAACCCGAGGCCATTACCCTTCCTACATGAGGCTGCTCCCGTGCCTGGTCACCGAGGCCATTCAATTTTTCTTGGTCCGAGCTCCTTCTCCGACAACATCATTCTGGAAGAGACCGCTATACGCCACTAAAGCCGCCCGCTGCTGTACCACCACCATCAAGATACCCACCTGCTGGGAGCTAAGCATATATGGTGACCAAACGGCAGCCAAAGAATGCCTACGAGTCTCAACCCAAGACGTGGCCTCGCCTCGTGCCTAGCAATTACGTAACCCTCGTGTCGACACCCGGACGACCGATCGAGAACCTTAACTATACGACGACGACCCTCCAAAGTCGCCAAGGTCAGCACCTAGGGTCCAACCGATATTCACAACATATTAAACAACTTCGAGGGAATACAGGACGGTTCGCGGGTCCCCACTCGACATGATCGGAGTGTCACCCGAGCTCATCACCATCGCCTCAACATCGACCCGCTACCAAACCAGCCTCGCGTAAGAGAAGTTTCACAGAGCGCAGCCAGTCATAAGAGACGAGGTGGCTCAACCTGCGAGGCCAAGATCCTGCTCGAGGTCAATACCCGACCGACGGCTAATCCAGCCAGTGGTCCGAAGCTGGAGGAGGGCGATGTGTGTCGATTATACCGACCAACAAACACCGCCTAAAGATTGCTACCCTCCCGATATCGACAAGCAGGCGGAGGCACCGTGGGCCATGAGATCTTCGCTCGATCTATACAAGTGGTACCACCAAGTCCCGATGAGTCGAGGATGCTCCAAAGACGCGCTCATCATCGACTTTCGTGTCTTCGTGATACCAAAAATACCCTTCGCCCGAAAAACGTGAGCTACCTATCAAAGGATGGTGGACACCATATTCAAAGATTATATCGAAGATCGTCGAGGTCACGCCGACTACATCGTGGTCAAAAGCCAAAAATAGAAAGTTACTACCGACGACCTCAAACGATCCTCCAACTCCTCGATCGGCAAACCTCAAGCTCAACCCCAAAAGTGCACATTCATGGTGAAACGGGAAATTCTCGATGCCGGGTTTCTCAAGAAGGTTTGAAGGCGAATCCCACTAAGGTCAAACGTACTCGACATGCAGCATTCAAAACCATCCGTGAGATCCACAAACTCACCGGATGTCCGCCGCCCCTCGGATTCCTATCTCGGTCGTCGAGAAACAACTTCCTTCTTCAAAATCTCGAGAAGAGCCCCATTTTGCTTGAAGGAAGAACATCATGTCGCCTTCACCCACCTGAAAACATACATCACCGACCGCCCACACTATCTTCCCGAAAGAAGACGAGCCCTTTCTTTATACCTAGTCACCGCCGCCTCGTGACGAGGCAATCAAGCACGATCGCGCGAGATGAGCCTGTAAACAACTTCCTATCTACTTCATCACCGAGCCTCAAAGTGGCTTGATACAAGGTACACCAGCCAGAAACTAGCAGCAATCGTGAACGCCAAGCGACGCCTCCGACCTTATTTCTAAGCCCATTCAATCGTGTATCGATCGACTTACCTCCGATACAAGTCTTGTCAAACCGAATCATCGAGCGAGATAGCCAAGCTGGCACCGAGCTCATGAAAGCACAACATTTTATACCGCCTGCATCGCCATAAAGGGCAAGCCCTAGCTGATTTTCCGTAGAGGTCGATGCACGAGGTCAACCCCGCAAAGAGGTCACTCCGACCCCGCCCCACAACGGAACCTCGACCGACATACCCGGCGCCGCGTATGTACGGACGAAGCTGCAGAAATGGGTAGCGAGCAGCATCTTGCTTCCTCGTCCGGACAAACAAGAAGGACCTATTCACTCGGCCACCTTCCCACCACAAACAACGAGGTGGAGTACGGGCATCGATCTCGGATCAGGCCTCACAAGGAATTAAAAGTGGAAAAGATCCAAATCTTGAGATTCCTGTGTCGAGTAAACCAGTCCCGGCAACACGGCCAAGGAGGATCGAATGAAGCAATACCTTGCAAAGGAGATGTCGACCTCATTCAGTATTCAGACTTATCGATCCCACGAGGGGAGAACAACGAGCCGACATCCTCGAAGTTGGTTTTCATCAACAAACCTCCGGTGGATGAAGTTCATTCCAAAAGCATCATGGAGTCCAACGCGGTATCATCATCGAGATGGAGCCGAACCGATGTCTCATATAAAGGCTTACTCGAAGAAGGAGACCACTCGTGATCGGCTCAAGCAAAAAGATGATGGTCAAACCCAAAATACCTCATACATGATGGTACTCTATGAAGTCCCATCTTCAACCCTCCCGAGACGCCCGGCCGTAAGAAGCAGACTACTACTTAACGAGATTCACGGGTCTTGTGGAAGTCACATCGGGTCGCGAACGCCTCAAAGAATACACCGAGGTCGGGATACTATCGCCCACCTCATCCAAGACTCGGCCGAGCTCGCCAAGAGGTGTCCGGCGCCGCCCACTCCACAACAAGAAGCTACCCCGCATCGATCTCAAGAGCCTACAAAGTCCGTGGCCTTCATGCGCTGGAATCGACATCGCTGGTCCATTTGACCGCACCGTGTCAGCTTCGATACTTAGTCGTAGCTACAGACTACTTCACAAACGGGTCGTTGAGCCACCTCGAGCCTCACGAGCAGAAGGATCCGCACCTTTGTGTGGAAAACATAGTTTGCCGCTCGCATACCACATGTTTTGATCTCTCGACAACGGCACCCGCCTGGTCGATAAAACTTCAAAGAATGGTGAAGAGCTCCGATCACAACATTTCACCGGTCGCACACTTGCGCGCGAATGGTCGCATCAAGTGACGAACCGCACGATCCTACAAGGATTGAAAAGAGGTTAGACCGAGCTAAAGACTGGTCGAAAATCTCCTCAAGTCCTCCTCGTCCCACAGACAACACTGGACTTCGCACCTGAGAAACCCCTTCACTTAGTCTACGGATCGAGTCACATACCACCGAGATCGGCGACCGAGCCCGAGATACTCTTCACTTCGACCAAGAAGGCAACGGTGAGGACCTACGGGTCAACCTTGATGCTCGGAGGAGAACGAGCTCGCCTTCATAAACGGTTAAGCACAAGTGCCAGCGCACTCGTAGATTACAACAAGAGTGTAAAGCCTCCACACCCAAGTAGGCGCACCGCCCCACGAATAACGAAGCCAAGAGAGCCGAGCGCCTTAACAAGCTAGATCCGATACGGAAGGTCCATACCGCTGCTCACGAGGACCTCGACAAAGGGGCTTATAAGCTTGCTCACCTATCCTGCACTTATTCCCTAACCCGCATATCACTCATTTGAGGAGGTATTTTACATAGTTTTGATTTCAGATCGACATCATGTTAGCCTCTTATCGCTTTGCCAAGTGTGATGTTATTTACTTGTTCAATAAAACATTTGTTTTTCTAATAAGTATTTCACTTGCCTCGCCTTATACCTATGTGAACATCCATTTGATACACCACATTTAACCTTCAAAAGGACGCCCTAAGACGGCACATACAGACAACTCATGAACTTGAACGCTCATGCAAGCATACACATTACTCTATTAAATTGAACGCTCACATGCAAGGCATACATATAACTCATTAAGTTGAAAATCTACATGCAAACGACGCCCAGATCGGATCTCGCTAATTTATACCCTTTATTTGGGAAGATATACACTTGCAAACAAGATGAATACATTTACTGCTAAACCAAGTCCTAAGCTATATTTGTACCTCTATGGGAAAGTATACACTTTGACAAAGCCTAAATACATTCGCTACTATACACCAAGTCCTAAGTTATATACAACTCACTCCCGGCCTGAGTTTCACCGCCAAGTCTTGTCAAGCTACACCGCCTGAGATAAATCCCTGCCCATGATGAACACCCGGATGAACCTGCCTTCCACCCACCGACGAGGTCGGCACCACCGCTGCCTACTCCACCGAGACTTTGAACCCACGCAGATGGGTCCCGACTGCTGGGCGCCCCCACCGAGGTCTCACTGCCCCTCGAGCTTGATGCCGGCCAGGCTACGACTCGCCCGACCGCCTCTTCCTCACCGACTGAGGTCCCTGCCAAGACCGCCGACGACCGACCCCTAGTTGCTCCCCTCGGCCGGACCTAGCAACCGAGCACTTCGTATGGTCAAGATAGCCGCCCCCACCTCGGGTTCTTCGATTCTACATCGCTGAGCCGGTCAGGACTCACGCGGGTCGGGGCATGCGCCGCCACGGACGAGCATACATCCGGGCGCATTTCACAATGGAGTCGAGGCACCTTTAAAATTTTGCTATTGGGCCCTCCTTGTCCCTTAGCACCATGCTCAAGCGAGCAACCTCTGACTCGATCATCGGCCTCGATATGGTTATTCCACCGATCGCGAATCACCTCTTCATTCGAAGATGTTCCTCCCAGATCCGAGCCGCCTCCTCCGCCGCCGAGCCGAGCTCCTCACATCAATTGCCCGAATCACGCCGGCAGATAAGTCCGCCTCGGACTTCGAGATGTATGATCCTTAACTTTAGAGTCTCATTCTCACTGTAGGCGCGACCACCTCTGCTCACCTCATAGCTTCATCTTCACCGACACCGACGTCGAGTGATGTCCATGTCACAAAGTCCGGTCACCGATGATCGGCCTCCAAACAAAGACTCTTCGTCCTTCTGGGCTAAGGCACCTCGGCCCTTTAGCTTGGTCAACAACCATGATCGAGTCCGAGGTATCGGAGAAGGAGGCAAAAATAAAGGGACAACACACATTTCGTAGTTATAACTATTATTATTCAAAAAGTGGAAATTTTTACAAGGCTCATGATCCTATCGAACCCCGAAATCAACCTATTACATCAGTCCACCGACTCGTGTTTTACCGACTCGCCACCGCCTCCGCTCACTTGCCGGGCGCTGTTGACTTCTGTATGAAGCTCGAGCTCGGCCTCCTCCTCGGCTTCGGCCCAGACTGCAAGAAGCCCTGAGCTCGTAATCTTCATCCTCCTCAGATCAGCAACGGCCTCACCATCGAGGGAGGAGCTGACGCCAAAGCCTCCAAGACGGGAAGGACCCGACCCCCGAGATCACCCGAGCATACTTTGTCTGGGCCTCCCGGGACGACTCGACCCACCATGCTCGACCTTGTCAAAGTCAGCATGGCGCCGCCAGCCTCCAGTGGTCCGACACCACCGGTCAAGCACGGCGCCGTCGTAAATGGGCCGGTGAAGCTCTCCCCCACTGACGAGCTTGTCGGCGAAGGCCCTCAACATCGGCCCCGACCGCCAAGATGGTACTCCTCTCGCTCGCAAGCTCCTTCTTCGCCCCACCGCCTCTCAGGCCTCCTCGAGCTCCCTCGAGCGACCTCCAAGCGTTTTCTTCGTGGCGGTCTCAGAAGAACCTTCACGCATCGCCCGCACCGCACCGCCATAACAAAGATCGCCACCACATACCACGGTGGCATCAAGATCCGTCTCTGCAGAAGAAGCTCCCGCCTACCACACCGAGCAGTAGCTCTATGATGTACCCAACAAAGACGCCGCAGATCCCCGATCACCGAGCTCGCTTCCTAAAAACAACACAAGTTAGTACACATCATGCAGCAGCGATAAAACCAAATATGGAAGAGATTTATACCTGGAGGATACGGTCGAGCCGAGGTCGGCACCTCACACGCTGACGCGGGCCCGAGTCCCGCCCGAGTCTGTCCGATGCCGACTCGACTCAGCAGAGGCCCGCCATCACCGACCGAGATCATCAACCTTCGGGCTTGGCAGATTCACCACCGCTTCTTCTTCTGAGGCGCCTTGCTCGACGATGACGAGCCATTCTCATGGCACCGCTTCACCGCACAACAAGAAAATCGTGTTAACACAACAGATCGGATTTATAGGAATAAGAAGAGGTGCCTCACCCATCTCTGACCCCACCCCGGGCCTTTGACCGTGAATGCTCATCCGACCTTATTCAGTCGCCCCTGTGAACCCTACGAGACTTCACCGAGCATGTTGAATGGTCCTCTACGGCCGTGGGGTTTCACTTTCAAATCCTTCATCCCACCCAACCCCCACTGTAGCTCGGGTGCCCTCACCGCAAAAAGAAATATTTACTTTGCCACGCGGTACCTTCGAGGCGGTAATCCTAAATGGTCGCCGAGGCTAAAATAGACACACCCCGTACTCGACTGAAAAATCGTGATCGTAACCTCAAAAGAAACTCATCGCGATGTCAGAATAAGAAAGCCCCATCCCAACTACCGACCTAATGGAGTTTAAAATTCGCATATGGGAATTTGGAAATATTCTCGAATGTACAAAAATATGGGGCTAAAGGAAATCTAAGATCGCCCTCGTGGCATCTACGCACACCGCCATAAAACCTCCCGGAGGAGCTAAAGCTCGATCACGGATCCCTCGGCAGCACCACCAGCCCGCCGCAGATGGCAATCCTCCCACGCAGTATTTTTGCAACGGTCGAGACGATCTAACGCCCCGACTTTATAACCATCCCAAGTGAGAAATCGACGAACCCCAGCGCTAATGCCATGATTTACCCGCAAAATTACGGCACATGTAGTCCCTAATCTCTACCTCGCTATCAAGAAGAAGAACTAGCGTAACTAGATATGGAAGAAGAAGTCATACTTACTTTTTAGTGATGAGTTATTGCTTCTTCGATGAATTGGGAATAGATTTGAGAACTCAAAATCGGTCTGCTTTCGCTCGAACGACGGGGAGAAGAAAAGTGAACAGCTTCATTAGGGCCTATTTATAGTAATGAATGGGCGCCCAAATTGCCGTTTCAACTTCCCACGGTCGATTGCAATTTGATGTAGAGTAGACGCTGCACGTGTTTCGAGCACCCACCAACCGCTCCGGGCGCAAGTGACGTGATCAAAGACGCGCTAACACACCGGCTCAATCGCAATCATCATTCCGACCCGACTTCGCATCGATTTCACAAACGACGTCGCCACCCAACGCCGACGCCCCTGTTGACCTCATCGCCTCGACCGACCTGAGTCGCCCTTCCGCGACGCTGTTATCCAAAGGTCGACGATCCAACTCGACCCTGTGATCATCCGTAATGATATTTCATCCAGACGGACTCGGCATCATCCGATGGATATCTCCATCCAGCTCTGACCCGGTATCATCCAGCACAGATATCGCTAGCCGCCCATCCCCTGTATCATCCGTATGGTATCTCATCTAGATCGGATCTCGATATTACTTGACAACACCGCTATCCAGATCGGATCTCGGACACCTGACGTATCATCGCTATCCGTGCCTGACCAACATCCCCCGCAGACATCCCCCGTCCCATGACGCACGACCCGCCTCGGTCTCGACAAGGCACGCCTGCATCGACACCGTCTAACTCTCGCTCGACCCGATCGCCGATCTAGCCCTAAGGTCAAAAGACAAGACTTCGACAACCTCACCGAGCACCAACCAACCCTAGAGAATACGATCTTCCTCACCCCAAGATAGTTGTTACTCGACTATTTGGGGCTATGATGGATATGCCCAACCGCTAGCCCACCGGCAGCCCAAGCGAGCCTGGCTCGACCGACGACGCATTCCCACACGGTTAAACCTAAAGCCCACCTCTAAACCCCAATCAAGACCCTAATTAAGACGTAAGTCAGCGTAGATTGTGGCCGCTATGGAGATCGTACGCTATGGCGGAGATCATGGTCACCTATGGAAGGATCGTGATCCCACCAATCAAGGATCAAGATGAGATCTACGATCATGTATAACAGAGGTTAGGTCGACAAGAAAAGGGTTAGCAACTTATTGAATACTAGAGCCTTTTAGATACACTCATTGTAATCCGCTTATAGTGAAAGTATTGAGGATCATCACCCGTGGACGTAGATCTCATTCTCGATCCAACCATTTAAAACTTCTCGTGTTTTTATCGCTTTTCTTAAATCTCGCCTATTTACATATACTAGATTTATCAAGAAACATAATTCAGTTTTCCAGCTCTCGCATATTTGTAATTTTCGCCTATGATTAAAAGTTTACAAAGACAAACATATGTCTGAATTGTCATATGTAGACATTCTAATCTTCTCAATGAGGCCATTACTTTTATCAATTTATTTTCAATCTATTTAGGTTTTCCAGTAGTTATTTATTCTACGGTGTGACTTCAGTTGAACTATCGTTTTGTCCGTGTGTCTATAACTTGATTTTGCAAGATTATGATGATTCGGTATAGCAAGACTTATCTTTCTGTTGTAGTACATCATTAAATTGTTGTCAAAATCTTTTGTAAAAAGTTGTTAGTCGTCAACATTCAATGGCCATAGAGTAATAATGAGCTTGGTTATTTGCTGTTGCTGGTATGAACAACGTCAAAATACCTTTTCTTGTTAGTTGAGTGGAAATTCAGGCAACCTCCTTTTGTCTTAAAAAGAAATGGGAAGGAAGGTGTTAATCTGCTCGTAGATAGAACTGTTGCTCTTCAGACTTGGTGATTTTTTCTTTGAAACTGGTCTAGTAAGCTCAAGTACATTTCTTTTCACATCTTTATTATTCTTCTATAATTTATTTCAATGGTTATTTAGTCTTGAATTGTTGGCTTCGCCATCTGGTTGTTGGATTTGAACTTAGTATCCTATCAACTCGTTCCCTAGAAGTAAGAGTAGTTGTGTTGCTCTGTTTTTATCATTCCACCCTGTGTTTGGTTGTGATTGAGTTCAATGGGCAGCTACATTTTCTTTTCTATCATATTTTAATTTAATAATATGGGATGAGACGGCGAGGATGAGTACTTTACAGACCTGTAATGATTGGTGATATGATCGCGGTTATTGAACATCTAAGGGACTGAGCTGTTTGATTTTACTAATGTTGTTATTTTGTTTGTTTTCAATGAATAAATTTGTTTGACTAGTATTTTGCATCTTGTCATACTTATAAACAGTTGTGGTATGACACCTGCAGCAAGTGAAGCTAGATAAACAAGTTCTCTCGCTGTCCGGTGTTACTCTTTTCTAGTTCATTTGGACGCTGAATATAATCCCACCACTTTTATACTTTGTTTATCTACTATCTTAGCGAGGCGAGATAAGCCTCGATTTAAAAAATCATAGAAAACAATAAATAGAATGCCAAATATCAAATTTAATAAATTATATCTGAAAACATCAAATTAAAGCTATAAAATGTTCATAGACTATTTAAATAATAAAGTCATCCTCATCTTCATCAACATTATCATCCACAACATTCTCATCGATCAAATCCATGTTTTTCGCTTTTACCTAGATTACATATACACAATGTAAATTTCTAAGTGTAAATAATATAATAAAATTTTAACGTTGGAGAGGAGGGAAGACTTTGAGAGCAAGATAGAGAGAGGTTGAGAATAGTAGAGAGTAAGAGGCGTTGAGGAATGAGGACCGCCACACCGAATTGTCGGAGGTGCAATCGTGGCTGATCCTCGTTTCGATGAGGAGATGAAATGTCGATGAGAGAAGATGAGACGCTGTTGCTTTGAGATGAGTAAGAGGATGCTGAGAGCAGGAGACTAGGAGTCGTTGTTCATGTTCTTTATTCTTTTTTTTTTTTTAATATGTTGAGTGCAGAGTCGATGGCGAGGCAATCACAGATGTTTATGCTTTGTGTGTTCAATTTAATTTCTATTGTGTTAAAAGTTTAAATGATTATCGGGTTTTAAATTTTGGGCTTCAGATCGGGTTTTTATATAGTTTTTGGGCTCTAAAATTAAGTCCAAACAGCTTAAAACTAGTAACAACTTATTCATGCAGGCTTAAGCCTCAGGGTCGAGGCGAAAGACGCCTCGAGAGGCGGGCGCTGGCTTTGAGGCTTAAGCCTCGTGGAAACCTCGAAAGGCTTAAGTCTCAATGCTATTTTTCGCGCCTCGAACGTTTTTCACAACATTCGTTCAAATTATATGATGTTATCCTTTCACAATTTCAAATTTGTTGTCTTTTTCAAAGACGGCTAAACCAATTGTAATGCTTACTTGTGGCTTAGAAGACCGCTCCAATGAATTTCACAAAAGCCTTATTTGGATCCTTCCGTAATTGTATGGAGGTGTTGAGATCACAATGCATTTCTTGTCGAAATCACGTGACAATGAAAGCATGAAGCTTGGGTATGCATTAAAGTGTAAGAAAATCTTATATATCGAATATTTAATTCACCATATATCGATTATATTCCTAATATGTTTCTATATAATTAATTGCAATAAATAAGTGTTTACTCGTGTTTATCAATGAATTTTTAGGATATCTGATTAATTACGGACTCCAGCTTTGATCTTCGGGATTGTATCTCATATGTCTATTCTTCAATACTAAGTGAGAGTAATCTATAGAGAATACTGAAAAATTTCTCCTCCTATATGGTTCTATGTGATTTTCGAAATCACAACAATAATACGATCATCCCATTTTCTTACTTTGTATTATAATGCATTCTCGAATCCTATTTAGATAAGATCATTGCATATCTAATAAATATAATAATTATCTTCAATCCTCAAGATAAATCATATTTAGAATAATTATTTCGACATCTAATAATATTAGATAATATCTATCTAACATCGAGATGTATTAAAATAATACATAAATCGTAATGTAGTCCCAATGGATTCTTCATAGGGTGGGCGAATTTTCTAGCAAGAACAAGCATTGATAGGTGATAAACTGTGCGTTAGTATGCAAGATTTAGAAAAGAAGAACACAGAGTTTTTACGTGGTTCGATCAAGAATCGATCTACATTCACGGAGGTGATGATCCTCAAGATGTTCACTATAATTTTATTACAATGAGTATCTCAAGGAGCTTTAGTGTTCAAGAATTTGCTAACCCTTTTACCTTCGATCTAACTCCTATTTATACATAAACGTAGACCCTGTAACTAATCCCTTGATTGGCGTGGCTCACGATCCTTCAGAATCGACTCATGATCTTCACCATAATTGCCCATGATTTCCACCGCTACCCCATAATCTTCGTGATTGACCGCCTTTAATTAGGGTTTTGATTACTGCTTAGAGGTCGTGTTTTCAAGCGTAACCGTAGGGTAAAGATTAGGTCGTGCCCATTGCTTGGACCGCTAATGGGCCCCAGAGGTTAACATATCCTATCATACCCAAAAGTCGAGGAATAGCCATGCCGAGAAGCGGAGAATGTGCTTTGCCGAGGCGGATGTTGCTCAGTCAAGTTGTTGTTGAAGGTTCTCGATCTCTCGTCGTAGTGAAGCCAACTACGACTGATAGCGGTCTCAGATAGGTTACACCGAGGTTCGGTTCAAGCCGTCGCTCTTCCGAGGACGCCGAGGTCCGAGCCGGGCGAGATCTTCAGAAGATATGACGTCTGCTGGTGACACCGATGTCTCGATTTCAATGGCTGTTTGAGGAAAGCCGAGGCACGACCGAACGATCGCTTTGAAGGAAAACCGAGGTTCGACTGTACGGCTCCCCGCTGGAGGACGCCGAGGTCCGACTCAACGCTCCCCGCCGCCCTCAAGAGGACACGGGCGTGGTCCGAGGTCCAGCCTCCCGAGATCAATGTAAATTACGTGATCGATCCGCGGTCTGCCTTACCATAGAGTACGCCATACGCCGCCAGCGGTAGTTGCGCCGAACAGCACAAGGCTGCCGACTACACATCCAATCGCATAGGTGTTTCGTATGTTTTGTTGTGTTTTTCTTTGTCTGCTTGTAACGATTTGGTTCCTATATGCTTAAGTTTTGAATATCATTTTATCGAATCATGTTCGCTTTGTTTTGGTGGAATAGTCGCATAAGCATTTTGAGCATAAAACGCACTCAAGTCGCTTAGAAGAGGCACCGCCCGTGCCGGGTGCCGTGCTCAGAGGCGCCTGCCCGACGCCGGTGCATGCGCCCGCGCGGGCGCCACGCCGCTGCCAGTAGATCACCCGCCCCGCCGCCGCTCATGAGTTGAATCGCCCAGAATGGCTGCGCCCGCGCCGTATGCGCCCCGCCGTGCTCATGAGCTGAAATCGCCCAGAGATGACGACGGTCGCCGCTAGGCGCGCCGGCTGGCTTTATTTCGTGCGCCTGGCTCAAGGCCGCCGCCCAAACCGACGCTGGTGGCCATGATTGCATTGATTGGGGTTCGCCCGCGCCGAGACTCGCCCTGCTACACAAGCAGGAATTTTGGGCGCTATAATATAATCTTAGTTTTAGTTCTAATTCAATTGTTTTATTTTAGTCGATCGCATAGCACGAGGTCCCTATAAAGTGGTAAGGTCGACTAAGTAGAACAATTTGTTGGAACAATTTGCGCCGCCGTGGGGAAGGCTTTAGGCATTTTGATTGTGTTATTTTCCACCCATCTTCTATTTTGGTTTATTTTATTTTTGTTTGGTTAATTCTTCCCACAAAGCGCTGTAATCTGCTTTCTCTGTTTTGTGTTTGTGTATGCCAGGTCGTCAAGTCTCAAAAGGAAGTTGGCACCAAGGTTCGACAACATCTGCTGTGGAGAATTTAATCCTTCAACCCCAAGAAAGCTTGTCCGAAGCGAAGGCGCAAGAATCAGCTGAGTACAAGAGTTTGAGTAGATCTCAGAGAGGAATCTGCACAAGAAATGGCGTAAAACGAGGAGGCCATGAAGAAGCGGAAACCCGAGGATGCGTGATTTTGCTCGACCCGGCCATCGGGTGACAACGCCATGCATAGTTTCGGATCCGCCCAAACTATGAGTTGAAGCCCATCCACTTCAACCTTCTTCCGCTATTCTATGGGATGCTAGCGTAGGATGCCAACTTCATCCCGGAGTTCTGCGCAAAGGGTTCACACTTTTCCACCGAACGGCTTACCGAGGATACGCCGTGAATGAGGTGTTTTCCTACACCCGAAAGATAGAGCCAAGACATGGTTGATGTCTCTACAACCTGCTCACTCGACGAGTTGGTGTCGGTATGATAAATTCACGGGAAAGTACTACTCAACCAAAAGACACAAGAATGAGGGCTCGAGAATACATTCAAACAGATGGTCGGAGAACCTATGCATGAGGTAATGGATCGTTCAAGTCACATAAAAGAAGAAGGTCCGATCACCATTACCCAACCGAGCTTCTCAACCGCTTTTTCTATGATGGATCGACAATGGACTATCAATACATGATAGATAATGCGCATGAGCGAGACATTGGAAACTACATACGATGATGTTAGTGAGATTCGAGACGCTTAGCCGCAAACTCGCAGGAGAAGTGCAGACTAAGACCTCGCAGCAAAGAAAAGAGATTACACCCGCTGCATGAAGCGATACAAGAATCAGTCGATCTCACTCGCCAAGTTCAATTATTGAGAACAACCGAGCCTCGAGACATCATCTCAATTCCAACAATCGCGACCGCTGTTCCGACCATGACGACCCCGGCGGTGAACCTAAAATTAGGGTTTCGGCCCTAATCTATAAATAAGGCTTCACCCCTCGCTAGACGAACCGGCCGCGATTTTGCACGTTTTCCTCGGTTTTATACATTTTCATTTTATTTTAGCACAGCTTTGATTAGATTAGTTCTAGCAATAGTTATCCATCGTTTACATTAGTTCTTAGCATTGGTGGCGATTTGCACGATTTAAATCCGAAGAATTCCGTCTTTTCCGTTTCGGGTTGGTTTGGATACGAACAACCATTGTTCTTGAGGGCAGCTTCCCTACGGGTTATATCAATTTAATTTCCGTTTTATGATTATTGCGTACTTTATGTGTTTATTATATGCGGCTAGTTTTCGTTCTAATCTAGGGTTTGCATGATTCGATCATATGTTGTGAGTTACGCTATCGTTATTTACCTTCGAGGCATTGATTCATGATTCGATTGTGCTTATTTATATGTGTTGATTTGATCAATCTTGATGCATATCTAGTTGTCGGTTAATAGCGTAAGCTATTAATTGTCAATCGTTATCGAATACATATAATCTGAATGAGCATGATAAATCATGAGATAGGACATTCGTAGGAAATATATTCTTAGTGATCTTTTAGGTTGCTTATTTTCCTCTAGAGCAATATGCGTGATAGGAAAATTAGTAATCAGCTGCCCAATTATGCGTGGCGAAGTTGTTGGTTATATATATGATCTTCATCTTATGCGGATTAAAGCGGTTAATAATAGCGGGATAAACATCGTTGTGGATAGGATTGGTGCAGCCACAGGTTAGTCTTTCTTTATAGTTATCTTTAGTGTTTTTATTGCTTTCTTTGTATTCATTTGGTTATCTTTGCTTTGGATTAGATTCGAATAACAAACCTACACCCAAATTACATGCTTGGATAATGATGAATTGTGTGTTGAGCTAGCTTCTATGTTTCGTGTCTGATCTCTGTGGATACGATACTTAACCCTATGCTTACCGCTTTTGCGTGTGAAAAGGAGGCGATCAAATTTTAGGCGCCGTTGCGGAGTTGTTAAGATCACATAGGAATAATTTGTGATTTGGATTTATTAATTCAAGTTATATTTATTATATTATATTTATTTATTTTAGTGGTGCTAAATTCTCTCTTTTCGGGTGGTTTATGCGTACAAGATCTGGGGACCTCACAGTATTACTGATCCAGGATAAAGCTCTCAAGGAGAGAGGGCGAGAAGAGGCGGGCTGCAATGGGCGATCCATAAAATAAGGGCATTCCTCCCGAGCAAGTTGCCGCGTATGCTAGTGACTTTCAGGGGATGCGTCGGATGGCGAATATGAATCATTGTCCACTGCTCCGGAGGAAGACCTCTGAATCACATGTGACATCCCACGAGCGGTTCAAGGAGCGGTTGGGGCCTGCGTAGATCAAACAATTTTGAGCTCAAAGCGATACACGATCAGTATGGTCGAGGAGGAAGCGGTTTGGGCGAGTCGGAAGACCGATGGCATCTAATGTTTCTCGTATTTGTGACACCATCAAGCGAGATAGGGTGCCACAAGACCACGATCCGGATCATGTTCGGTTTCTGCTTCTTGACCAGGTGGTTCGAAGTTTGGACCGGTGGCATCGACAACAGGGAACTTTGCGAGAGTTTCTTTGAAATACTCCGCCCGTATGAAGATCATCGGAAATCTCATTTTGCCAAAACCGGCGAATCATTATTCGAGGCATGGGAGATTCGAGGTCTATTGAGACGATGTCCACAGCATGGGTTCTCGGGGCAACGTCGCACAGTTCTACGGTGGTGACATGGCGGGCAAGGCGTGGTGGATCACGTCGGCGGGGGTTGCTTATTGAACCGACCAGTGGGCAGGCAAGCCGTATTGTAGAAGAGATGGCTGCCAGCGGTTATCAGCCAAGCGGAGGAAACGCCGTCGTTCAAGCATTTCTTTGTTGAGGTGATTGAAAATATAGCGATCTCTATGAAAGTTCACTCTGAAGGTGATTGAGGACGGTCGACCACATCAATCGAGCAATCGAATTTCCAACAACCTCCGACTTCAATGTTGAGTTGGTTTCAAAGGCCGGAAAGCCAGATCTGAAGACATGATGCAGCGGTTGGTTGTAAGCAACCAACAATTGTGAGCGAATCGAGAATTAGTTCATAAGCAAATGGGCGAAGATAAATCACGGGTCGCAGCGGCTATGGGAAGCATATGAAGATATTGGAGAATCAAATTGGTGAATGTATAATACAAGTGAATCTGCTTGCAAAGATGGGCCAATTTTGGTGTCGGAGGTGAACCCGAAGAATCGGTGCTTCGCCGTCAGGGCGAGTGGACAAGCTTACCGAGCCTACTGAGGAAGAGAGCATGATAGCACAGCGACACGAGACTCGTGACCGAGCCAGCGACCATGACCGATCATGAACCGTCGGTCCCACGAAGCCAGGCCGGCACACGTCCGCGCCCAGGCCATGAGCCGCAGTGTGCGGCGCGCGGCAACCAGGCGACCCGGCGCCCGCCAAGCTTCGCCTTGAAGCGGAGATCGGCCAGCGGATACCTCGCGACCTTCCCGGTGGTCGGAGGGCGCGAGCAACCACAGAAGCAAATCCTACGCCGTTACATTCCTCCGGTCCGGTTCGTCGACGTAAGTCGAGAAATATGAGAGGAGTTTGCTCGTTTCAAAGGTTTTCAAAAGTTGAGATAAATTTGCCTCTCTTTGAGCTGCTGCGAAACATGCCGGGATACATGAAATTCTTAAAGATAACACAAGCAAGAAGAAAGCTGGAAATTTGAGAAAAGTACCTAGCGAAGAATGCGATTGCCGTCTTGAAAGGCTCACTGCAAGCGAGAAGGATCGGCGGTTTCACGTTGAAGTCTTGGATGCGAGCGGACTTTTCAAATGTTTTTGCGACTTGAGAGTGACATCAATCGTGCCATTGAAGCGTTCAACCGGCTACACCTAGGAAAGATGAAGCCGGCGAATTCCGCATGATGGTGGCCGTGGTCGCGTATCCAAAGAGCATGTCGTCGAAGGCGTGTTGGTAAGAATTCGGGATTTGTTTTCACGCCGACTTTGTTATTTTAGATATTCCGAATTCAACAACAACCACTAATCTTAGGTAGACCTTTTCTATGGCTGGTGATGCGTTGATTGATGTGCGGGAAAGCGATCTCACGTTTCGTGTTAACGATGAAATCAAAATTTCCACATATCACGCCGTATAAAGCAACACGGCGTTGGAAAGCGAATTGTTGCTCGATCATGACTGCTGCGCGCTGCGCATCGGCGCTTAGAGGGTACTCGACAATCGAGGATCTTTCGAGAAGGAAGAAGTGGACTCGGCATGGAACTCAAGTGTTTCGTTCGAGTTTGGAAACCTTCCATAGTCGGTGGTGGTCATCGTGAATGCTAAGTTTAGGAGGGTCCACAAGTTGGGAAAGATGTCTATTGCCACCGCCCGGATTGAAAAGGTTAGTAATGGTCTAGCTAAAGGCGTTAAATTAAGCACTTGTTGGGAGTAACCCAGCGGTTTCTTATTTTGTTTTTTGTGTTTGTTTTTTGTTTTAGTTTGTGTTGCTTTTTTTTACGTCTTTTGTTTTTCTTTTCGTTGTTGTCGGTCGATCGAGTTAAGTGAAGTGTGTTAATCCATGTGTGTGTGATAGAAAATTTATAGATTAGGTGAAAAGCGAGGAAAAAGCGTGCGAAATGATAGGGAGTTCACGTTGAGGCGCGAGGGGTGATTTATTTATAGATTAGGGCTGAAAACCTAATTTTGGGGTCTGCCGCCTCGCCTCGCGGCAGACTCGCGGCATGGCGTTCGCAGGTTTGGGCGTTGGGCGATTTCTCGCGTCGTGACCGCAGGCTAAGCTCAGCGGCTCTGCTGGCGACTTCCTTCATTTAGCTCCGTTCTCTCGCGTCCGAACTCGGTGCGATCGTTTAGCCTATGGACTCCTATGAGGATGCTCTTTAACATTGTAACTTTCACATCCATATTTTCATATCCATTTAATCATCTTTGGTTACATCTTTGCCTTATGCATCGATTATCACAGAAAAGCTCTGAAAACACGAAGAAGAAACCCCGAGCGGTATCTTCTAGAAAAGATAAAACATTAAAATCGATACATAAGCGCACATTAAGCTAAACTCATCTTCAAATATCAACTATAAGCGTGTAAAATCGTTTATCAAACCCTAAACTTAAAAGCATTGTTTGTCCTCAAACAAACCAAAGCAGAAAGACCTGACAAAAGATCCTAGCGTAGCAGATGATACCATTCTGAGCCTCGAAACATATTAGCGCTCAAAACATTGGCGCACATGGCGATGTTAAACAACTCGACACAAACAACTATAGAGGCAAAAACTCATCTATTTCATCCCACTTAAAAGCATGTGTGAATATATAGGATACGCTCAACTCGC
The DNA here is from genome assembly GCA_036937905.1 of Salvia rosmarinus. Classification (NCBI taxonomy): domain Eukaryota; kingdom Viridiplantae; phylum Streptophyta; class Magnoliopsida; order Lamiales; family Lamiaceae; genus Salvia; species Salvia rosmarinus. Next base: position 52,147,995 of record CM072821.1, on the reverse strand, counting down.
ATAAAAGTGGGCGTGTACACTCAGCGATAATACAATGCAACATTTTACCATAGGTTTGCCGTTTCTCTAACATCTCCACCGCGTCAAATGTGTTCAAATAAGGATCAAAGAGGTCTTTTGATAGTTATAATGTGAGCACATTGGTTAAGGTAGGATAATATATAGCTAGTGACTCAAAGATATTAAGCGGCATCGTTTTACATTTTGACACATATGGACTTTGTCCATATTCCTCTTCTCTCCCAATGTGCTAAATCAACGTTTAATGCCTGGAAGGTACCTATACTTTGATTAAAGACCCTTTATGCTCAACACTCATAGTAGACTTAACATTTTCTTTTCTTCTTTTCTAGAGCTTATAGGTTTAAGCTTTCCAACAAAAGTACTATTCTTCACCACGGATGTATTTTTCTAAAGAAACATTTCGTATAACTTCATCAACATTTCAACCTTTTTGATTCCCATATCATCCTCCTCCTATCATCCGGTTAATCGAAGAAAAAGTCTAATAAAGGCTCGAAGGCGACAAATGGTATTATCATCGGGTTAGTGTTTGGGTAAATATGTGGTTAACAAAGATGGCCTTTATCCTTTCCAAATTTGGAACACATATTGCGGTCTCGAAACACGGAAGAACTGACCAGAGTTCTGAAGATAATCACATGCGATATCACACAATTGATGACTGTGTCGAATGTATCTGATGAAGCTCAGAATCTCACAGGATAAGAATGGTGAAAACAACAAGTTTAGCAATCTCAAGTAGATCCATGCGTCATTTTTATATATATGTACTATCATTAAATTTCAAAAAAAATTCATAAATCATTGGCCGCGTGGATTAAAACACTTCCAACTGGGTTGATCGTGAACAGCAACACGAAAGAAAAGACAAAAACACGACAACAACCACAAGCGAAAAACAAAACAAAACACAAAAACAAAACAAAAACAAAAAAAAAACAACACAACGAAAAACAAAACAAAAACAAAACAAAACAAAGCGTTGGGTTCACCTCCAATAGTGCAAGTGCGTACTAATTAGCTAGTACATACACTTATTCGATCCGGCGTTACGTATGCGGAACTTTTAAAATTGTGAATTCCCTTGTATTTTAAACATACGACCACCGCTGGTGGAAATTACTTTTTAAACTTGGATGATTCACAGTTAGTTCTATAGAGTCCACTTCTTCTTTCTCGCGTTCTTATCGGCGGTCGATTGCCCTCTAAGTGTCGCGTGTGTGCGGTAGTCGAGATCAAATAGCGATCTCTACAGGAGGAATATGCAGCGAATAGCGGCTATTAGGTTCCGCGATTCGACCTGCGACTGGTCAGTCAGTGGCGTGTCGGCTGATGTATACGTCATCAGCAGTTGGGCTAGCGAGGCGCGACATGTGGCGAAGTCTCGGCAAATTCGGCTGATTGCTGGCGGCCGGGCTTCATTGTCATGACCTCGATCATAAGTTAGGGCAGCCCAACTTCCTTTTCGTCTCGGGATGATTACGGATGCATGCTGCTGAGCCGGCAATCGATTCTCCATTACTTTCATGTGTTCGCTCATGCCGTCACGATTAGACTCAAGCGTGTAATTTTACGGCAGTCTGCTTATAAATAGATGTTGTATCGCCATTTGTTGTATCGGCTCTTCCGCTCGGTTTCTTGCCTCTTGAATCATTACGTTACTGAGCAATGAAACATCTGGATGTTGCTGAAAGTAATGGGTTGGCATCTGACCAATTATGATCTGTTATGCAGGGTTGTCGCGGATTCCATCCTCATAGGCATTAGGTGGGAGGTGGATACATGTGATTTAACGGCTGGTATCTTGAGCGAGGGAGAAGAGTCTCCATGTTGCGTCATTGACGTTCATCTCGGTATACTTGGCGGGCTGCGACTTATGAGGGCCTCCCGTGGTTTGAAATATTTGCCATAACTGGCGACCCTTCAAATGCAAGCCTTTGAGAGCTTTCGATCTCGGGATCAAAAATATTTCGTAGAGTCACGAGATCTTGTAAACTATATACTACAGAGAAAGAAGGTCGCTCTTGCAAAAATAAATAAATAATAATAATATAACTTGAATTAATAAATCGAATACATTATTCTATGCAATCTTAACAATCCCGACAGCAGTATTAAATTTGATCGCTCGGCTTTTCTATCTGAAAATAACAGCGCAATGTATATGGTAAGTCAGTATCGTATCCACGAGTTACAATCCAAAACCACGAAGCTAATTCAGCGATAATTCATCATTATCAACACAAAATTTGGGTTTGTGAATTTTAGGGCTTGAATAATTAAATCGAAAGAAAAGGTAACAAAAAAAAAATAAACTAAAGCATAAAATATCAAAACAAATATAAAGAAAAGACTAACCCTAAGGATGCATTAATCCTATCCACAATGATGTTTATCACACTTATTACTATATTTAATCGAGACCAGATGGAAGATCACATATGTTGCAATGACTTGATTCGACAATTGTGACGATTGATTACTAATTTTCCTATTAACATTCGTCTCTGGAGGAAAATAAGCAACTCCAAAGGATCACAAAGAATATGCTTCCTCTGAATGTTCTATCTAGATTCGACTCAGGGCATCCAGTATATACGTTCGAGATCGATTGACGATTAAAGCGATTCGTAATTAGCGCGACTATGATATGCATCAAAATTGATCAAATCAACACATATAAATAAGCACCAAGAATCATGAATCCAATGCGGAAGGTAAATAACATGAGTGGGAATCACAACATATAGGATAGAATCATGCGAACCACAGGATTAAAACAGATATTAGCTAGACATAATTAACGACATAAAAGTCGAAATAATCATAAGCAAATTAAATTGATAAAACCCGTAGGAAAGTCGGATGAACAAGGTTGGTGCTTGTCCAATCCCAAAGCGAGCAAACGGTAAGGAAAAGCGATCGGACAAAGCGTTCCGATCGATGCAACGATAAACTAAACTAAAACAACGTAAGAACGATACGAATTAAACTAAGCGAAGACCCCGACCCCAGGACTATTTACTTGATTGAGCCTCGTTTCTAAGTGATGACCTAAATCGTACCAGCAGGCGATCCGGTTATAGCATAGACACACTCCATTGCATTGGGACACCGTCGCCGTCGTCGCCAATGCAATTGCCGTTGAGGTGGATCCTTGATTATTACCATCCATTTTCCCTCTGCGCTTTTGTGCCCGGCCCGGGTGTCGGCGATGTACCCGGTGGCTCCTTCTTTGTGAGCTCGTCAATGCGTGAGCTCGATCACCGTCTTACGTATCGTGACCATACCACGGTGGTAGTCACAATACTCACATTGACTTTTTGGGATCCTCGCTTTCATAGGAGGAGGTTTTGGAAAAACTCGATGTGAGCTCAAATATTTATACAGTTTGAGCGAGGCGCTACATGTGCGAGGTTTGGCGAGGTCCCAGCCTTGATTCTGGGCCACTTTTTTTTTCGAGCGACGCCTTGGCGTTCGGCCTCAGCGCCGATCCTCGGCTTCCTTCTTTCAGGTCATTGCTCATCCCAGATCTCTCTTCGGTCCGACAAATCCTTTGACAAGTTGTGAAAGGTCAAAGGCGACGTCTTCGGTACATTCACGGAGTGATCTCTATTGAGCAAGGGTCGGATCCCGTTCTTGAATCGTTGATAATGTAGAGATCGTTACTCTCATCTATTTAAGGGACTCCATGATGAATCTTGAGGCGAAATTGACATCGTCTCGTCCAGTCCTTAGCGGTTATAAGCGAATCGGATGAAGGTTGTTGGCGGCATCTTTTGGTAAGCCATTTGATCCGGCGGGTCTTTGAAGCAATGGATCGTTACGTGACGGGTGAACAACGTCGGCGTTGGAGATCGACACCGGGAAGACCTTACGTAAAATCTTCCATCCCTTGGTTTGCCATGTTAGTGGTATAGGCAAATAGGAAGTCGGGAAGGATCTCGAGGCCATCATGTCTGACGATATTTGGAACACGGTATCAACGTGGAGGGGTGTATCCGAGTCTCCCTTGAGAAAGGAGATAATCCGTCCGTGCCGGTCGAATCAAGGGGAGCTCGTTGCCATCTCTCTCAGGTGGGGAGATCGATAGCGGCGTCATCGTCCTGGGAAGTTCGACCGCCTTTCCTCTTTCCCCTGATCGCGGGCACACATGCGAGTAAGAGAACGGCTCCATGAGACGGTATGAGGAGAATGAACTCGGGTATTAGGGCGGTCATTGTCACCAGCAGTGACGTTGATTGTTTGAAGGGTGAGCGACCTCGGTTGCTTGTAATCTGGTCGGTCACTCTTGGGGCCGCTGATTTAATCCTGGTTGAGGAAACTCGGAATTGATTGAGGTTGGAGGAATTCGGACTTTGCTTTCGACCGAGGACCTCGTGGGGCGGTGAACCTCCTATTCACCGTCGGTCGGCATCTTCGCCGCCGTTGGGACGGCCGTCCTGAGGGTGTATGGAAGCATTCTTCATGTAGCCTCGGGTGTATGACCGCTAATTGGCGTCCGCGATCCCCTTTCCCGGCGTGTTGACTACACGATCGTCCTGCAGGTTATTACCGACATGCCCGGCATTTTAAGCGTTTGCCGTGTCCTCGCCATTAAATTGTAGAAAACATGGCTTTTGTTCGAAGAAAAGAGTGTTCCCACATGCGGCCAATGATGGAAATCGTAATGGATTGGTATGCAAGATTTAGAGCGATAAAGAACGGGGGTTTTTCGTGGTTCGATCAGGAATCGAGATCTCGTCCACGGTGATGATCCTCAGATATTCACTATAATTTTATTACAATGAAATCTCGAGGAGCTTTAGTGTTCGATAATTTGCTAACCCTTTTACCTTGATCTAACTCCTATTTATACATAGCGTGACCTTATAGCGAATCCCTGATTGGCGGGCTCACGTCATACATGGCCGACCATGATCTTCGCCCATAATTGCCCATGATTTCCCCGTTACCCATAATCTTCGCGACTCCGTCTTTAATTAAGGGTTTGATTACGGTTTAGAGGCTATGTTTGGTAGTAACCGGTAGGCGCGCAGTGGGAGCCCATTCGTTTGGGCACTAATGGGCACGAGAGGTTGTGCCATATCCTATCAATAAGGCGACCGAGGAACAAATGCAAGGAATAAAGATGTGCACAAAATGAATTAATTATCTTATGTTCGAGGTTAGAACATAAATTAATTATAAACATTCATTACTAGAGAATAAATGTTGACTTACATTTATTACCGAGTTGAGTTAGAATTGCATTTAAATTACTGAATCCTCTTGTATTTAAGATATCGTGCGTTCGTTAATTATTTATAGTTCTCTTGAAAATAATTAATCTCTTTAATTCATAAGTAGTACCCTCGATCTTATTATTATACTTGAGCTAATTCGACTTGAGGGTTTGTCTGATAAACACTTCCGAGCTTCTTGGGCGTCATCGTCCTAAACAAATCGGTGACTCGTCTGAATAACTAGTATGACATATAAGCATTGTTACCACCGAATGCAGAATTTTGGGTTATCTCATGTAACCACGACCCATAACAAGTCAGTGATGGTGATAACTCGTTCTACGCCTAGAACCTTATCGATGTTTGGATCGATATAAAGTCCATTTGAGATCTAGGTTCTTTCGGCCGTTCGGATAGTAGAACTTATCTCACATGTGATCTATCAATCGTCAGAGCGTGCGGTATGAGCAACAACCAGTCAAATAACTTCTTATCTATACATGACTGTCTAGATAACTAAATCCTCAAGTTATCTGTTGTATTCCTTTTATATCTGATAAACAACAATCATACTGAAACTACATGATCTTTTATACTTATATGATTTAACTTTGTGAGATAATTGAACAACATATGCAATCAAGTAAACAATTGAGGAGATGAGATTGTAATAGTGGTAACATAAAACATTGTGACAAACTCCGGCAATTCTTTTAGTATATAAATCGAAACATAAGGTGCTTGAATGTGCTAAGCGGAAGGTCATAAACTCGTTATCACTACAAGAATAGCGTTCGGACAACGACGGAAAACTTTCCACCCGACGATCAACGATGGAACAACGATGGTCTTAAGGCGATATTATACTTTAACATATATGTAAGATAGCACATGTCATTCCGTCATTGATTAACGATGAGCGAAGTCCGTCGTTGATCAGACGAATAAATCGATGGCGGACCAACGGCGGACAGACTTCAATGACGGACCCATCAACGTCGAATAGACGGGCTGTTTCAGCGACATAAAATCAACTACGGACAAGCGTTCCTCGTAATTCAGCGGCGGCATTAATTTGTCGTTGAACAGCGTCCGGCTTATCGTTCGTTGATTTTAAATGATGATCCGTCGATGATTTTAACACAAACGCAGTTCCACCCTGTTTTTCATTCACATAGTGCCTGAAACACGAACCTAATTAAGCTCCGTCACCGCGCCGTCTCCCTGCGTCGTCTTAACGCTTCGCGTCGCCCGTCTTCTTGTGGTGTGGCGGGAGGTTGGTGGGTCGGGCAATGAGCTGAGGTCATTGGACCTAATGTAATAGGTTGATTTGCGGGGCTCGATGGGACCTGCGTTGTCGAACTTCTAATTTGAATAATAGACACAAAATGCATTTTGTCTTTGTTTCTAGCACTCCACATCTCAATACCGGACTCGATCATGAAATTTGACAAAAGTGAAAGAAGTCAGGGTGCTACTGACGAGAAGGATGAAGAGGTGTTGGAGGTCGGTGCTTGACGACCAGTTACGTCGGCATGGATGTCAACTCGGCATCGTCGGCCCGAGCGAAAAGAAGTTGCATGAGGCCATTGAAGTGGCCCGCCTCTGACGAGAATGAGGCGTTAAGCTAAAGATTACACTTCGAAGTCGGTGGTTATCTGATGTGGTCGAGACGGTGATGCAATGTGAGGCCGGCTCGGTGACGGAGGCTGGCTCGGATCTCGGAAACATCGCAGTGCGAGAAGGTAATCCGCGGATGGTGAACTACCATATCTGAAGCCGGCGATCGAGTTGAGCTTCTGGCGGCGGGCGGTCTTTGAGGATGAGGAGGGCTATGTGAAGTTTAAAGCGCCTCGACTCCAGTCACGAGTTCATGCGAGATATGAGTGGTTAAGTGGCAGCGCGTACTGACCTAGCGAGTCTCGATGGCGCGGTGGTCGATAATTGAAGAGCACGAAGAGGCGGCTTGTTCTGATCACGCGAAGTGCTCCGTCTAATGGGTCCGGTGAGGGAGCATTTAGAGCGGCCTCGGTCGGGCGGGCGGCGTGAAAGCGGAGTCGGCGTGGAGGCCCGGCGGTCGGGCGGTGTGGTCTGGCCGGCATCGAGCTCGAGGGCAGGTGTGACCTCGGGTATAGGCAGCCGGGCGGAACTCGCCCGTGTCGGCTCGGTGCGCCGAGGCGAGGCAGTGGTGCCGTCCTCATTGATTGGGTGGAGGGCACCGGGAGATTCGAGTTCATCGCCGACACGGAGATTTTGTCTGGGGGATGGTGTAGCTTAGTGAGACTGGCGGTGGGGCTAAGGCAGAATGAGTTTGTATATAGCGTGAGAACTTTGTATGTAGATATAAATGTATTTAGACTGGTTTGAAGTGTACATTTCCCTCTTGAGAGGTACAAACATAACTTAGGACCGTTTTGGTAGTAAATGTATTTATCTTGTGCTCTGATGTATATCTTCCCAAATAAAGGGCATAATTTGATGAGATCCGATCGGATGTCTTTGCATGTAGATATTTCAACAATAAGTGTCGTATGCGTGCATGTAGGTTCAATTTAATGAGTGATCGTATGCGTTGCGAGGCGTTCAATTCAATGAGTAATCTGAGTGCGGTAGCGGCTTAGTAGATACCCTACTTAGTGGTTTTCATCTTCGTGAGGCGTGCCGTGAAGGTTTAAATCGGTATATCCAAATAGATGTTCGCATATGAATAAAAATGACAGTGAAATACTCATTAGAAAAATAAATGTTTTATTCAACAAGTATATAACATCGCACTTGACAAAGCAATAAGGAACTAACATGGCGATCCGAAATCGAAGCTATGTAAAGTACCTGCTCCAAATAGGTGATATACGAGTTCGAGGATAAGCGCACGGATAGGTGAAGATAGCTATGAGCCCCTTCTTGAGGTCCTAAATGAGCAGGTATGGGCTTCCATGTCGGATCCAACTTGTTAAGGCAGCTCGGCTCTTTGGCCTCATTATTTAGTGGGGCAGATTAGCCTCTTGCAGTCTTGAGGCTGACCCTTTGTTTATGTGCAAATGCGACCTGCCCATGCCCAACCGTTTATGAAGGCGAGTTCGCGTTTCTCTTGAAGCATCAAGGTTGGCCCTTGTCGTCCTCGTTCCCATCAGCCAAGTGAAGAGTGCGTGGACTAGGTGCGCCGATTTCGGCCAGTGGCGGCTTGTTCCATAGACCAGCTGAAAGGCGTTTCTCGTCTTGAAGTCGAATGTGGATTACGCAGGACCAGGAGAGGACTTGGGGAGATTTTTCAGCCCGATCGCCTTTAGCTCGGTCTAGCCTCTTCTTTAATCCTTATGCGATCGTGCGGTTCGTCACTTGATCGACCATTTTGCTTGCGTGTGCGACCGGGTGAAGCGTTATTCGATCTGGAGCTCTTCACACAATTTCTTGAAATTTTTGTCCTGAGGCGGGTGGTTGTCGAGATCGGGGGTATGCGGTATGCGAGCGGACTATGTTTTCCACAGAATGTCGAATCCTTTGCTCGTGAGGCTCGAAAGTGGCCGACCCGTTTGTGAAGTAGTCTGTGGCTACGGTAAATGTCAGGTGACACGGTGCTCGATCGAGCAGAGCCAGCGATGTCGATCCCGCGCATGAAGGCCATGGACTCTGCGGTTGCTCGGTCGGTGCGGGGTAGCTTTTGACCGTGGGTGAAAGTGCACCCGGACGCACTTTTGACGAGCTCGGCCGGATCTTGAATAAGGGTGGGCGATAATATCCGACCTCGTCTTCTTTTGAAAGAGCCGTGACCCGATGTGGCTTCCATAAGATCCTTTGTGAATCTCATTAAACACGTAATTAGAACTACTTACGGCCCAAGGTACCTCGGGAGGGTTGGAGGTAAGACTTAGGTGAGGCGCCCTCGTACATGAGATATACAGGATTTCACCATCGTCTTTTGGCCTCAAGCCGGTCACGAGGTAGTGTACAACTTCGGGTAGGCTTTTGGGCGTCGTCGGTTTGGCTCAACCGTGATAAGCGGCAGGCGTGGGGCGCCTCGATCTTACGGAATGAACTTCCTCCCTGGCCGGTTGCGATGGCGAAATTTTACTAAGGACGTCATTTCGGTATTTCCCTCGTGGGATTTGGTGAATCTTGAAATACTGAATGAGGTCGGCATCTGTTTACCTTCTCATATTGCTTCATTCGATCCTCATTGGCCTCGTATGTGCCTGGGACTGGTTTACGACACAGGAATCTGAATATTTGGACTTTGTCACTTTCAATTCGCTGCGGTGATCACGAGATCGGTCTTCGTACTCCCGCCGTTGTTGGTGGTCGGGAGGTAAACCGGGCGTGCGTCGCTTCTTGCTTATACACAGGCGAGGAGGATACGCTCATGCCCGTCTTGCATGAAGCTCCATCCGCATACATCACCGACAACCATCGGGCGATGCAAGGGCAGGATCCCTCCGTGTGAGGTGGGGTGACCTGTTGGTGAGAGCCGACCTCGGTGAATTTGGCCTCGCCGAGTGTTATTGCGCCCTTATGGCGGCACAAGTGCAGATGTCGTGCTCCGAGCTCAGTGCCCACAGGCTATCTTGTCCGGATGACTACGGCTTGGAGCCAAGTCTCTGGTAGGTCGATTAGTCACAGAAAATGAATGGGCTTGGAAGTAGGTCGGGCGTCGCTTAGGCGTTCACGGGGCGAACTCCCTGAGGTTGTTGTACCTTGTCTCCGGTCCTTTGAAAACCGGTGATGAGTAGATGAGGTTGTTCCCGTCTCATCTGCTGATGCACGCAGCTGATTGCTTCGTCCGGTGGCGGATATAACGATAGGGTTCGCGCCTTGCTTGGCGGATAGGGTTGGCGGTCGTGAGATATACCTTGATTGTCTGGCGACCTGGTGTTCTTCCTACAGTGAAATCTTGATCTCCTCGGGATCTTGAAGAAGGGAAGCTGCTTCTCCGGCTCGAGATAGGAATCTCTGCGAAGTACGCGTCCGGTGAGTTTGTGTATTTCACGGATGGTTCTTGCATGTACGAAACCTTTTTTACCTTGGTAGGATTGGCCTTGAGGCTTCTTGAAATAACCAGCCGAATTTACCCGTCTTCCTGCAATGTGCATACAGGGATTAAGCTTGAGGTTGGCCGGCCGAGGAGCTGGAGGATAGTTCGGTCGGCGGCAGTTCTCGACTTTTTGCTTTTGACTACTATATGTCGTCGTACGTGACTGCGATTTCCCCTATGTGATCTTTGAAGTCGCCGTCCCATCCCCAGTAGGTAGGCTCCATTTTTCGGATCGGCATCTTCCGGTGGCGAGACACGAAGTCGATGATGAAACGCTGTTTTTGGGCGTCCTCAGGGCTCATCGGGACTTGGTGGTATCCGCCCTAAATCCGAGGCGAAGATCATGTCCCACCAATGCTCACCTTCATCAATGTGGGAGGGTAGATCGCTGGGCGGTGTTTATTGAGTCGGTATAGTCGACACATCGCCCGTCCCCTCACGGCTTTCGAACCACAAGCGGATTAACATCCGGGTTGGGTATTTGACCTCGTCTGGGATTTTAGCTTCTGGGTTGGGTTACCTCGTCATATGACTGGTTGCGCTCACGCGAAAACTTCTCTTACAGGCTGGTTTAGTGGCGGGTCGATGTTGAGGCGATGAGTTATGAGCTCGAGCGAGACCCGGTCGTGTCAGTGGGGACCATGCAAATACATCCTGTTCCTTAGAATTGCAAGACACATGGCGAATATTTGAACCTTGCGTGCCGACCTTGACAACTTTGAAGATTAGGTAGTCGTATGGTGAAGATTCTCGGTCAGGTCATCCAGTGGCAACCACGGGGTTCTGTAGTACTAGGCACGAGGTAAGGCCGCGTCTTGAGTTGAGACTCGTGGCGTTCTTTAGGCTGGTTGGTCTCCTGAATGTAACACTCCACGGGTGGGTATCTTAATGGTTGAGGTGGTACGGAGCGGGCATTTACAGTTGCATATAGCGATCTCTTCCCGGGATAATGTTGTATGGAGAGGGAGCTCGGACCAAGAAAATTGAATGGCGGTGGCCACAGAACACGTCCTACTGATAACAGGAAGAATGGCACACCCTGGGTTGAACCACCTCTGAGTAAAGCTCCATGGCGGGAAGGTGCGGGATATAATTCCTCAACATCAAGTTTATCAGGCAGCTACGGAATATGATGCTAACGGAGGCTCCGATGTCGATATGAGCCGATATGCGTTCTTGTTGCCCTACGGCTTGTATAGTAATGGCGTCTGGTGGGGCATAATCTTGGTCTTGGGTCATCTTTGGAGAACCGATGTTCTCTCCGTCCGGTCATTGTTTTGAATCCTCAAAATTAGGCCTCGATAGCGCATTTTACGTTATAGTTGATATTTGAAGATGAGTTTAGCTCTAGTTTAGTAATGGTTTATGTATCGATTCTTAATGTTTATCTTTTCTAGAAGATCTTGCTCTTGGGGTTTCTCTTTGGTGTTTTGTAGGCTTTCGGTGATAATCGATCGTAAGGCAAAGATGTAACAAAGATGATTAAATGGATATGAAAAATATGGATGTGAAAAGTTACAATGTTAAAGAGCATCTCGATAGGAGTCCATGGCGTAAGCGGATCGCAATTAGTTCGAGGCGAGCGAATGACATGATGGTCGGCGAGAACCCGGCGGCGAGCTCGCGGCAGCGACAATCGCCGAACGCCCAAAACCTCGCGACCGCTGTTCCGACCATGACGACCCCGGCGGTGAACCTAAAATTAGGGTTTCGGCCCTAATCTATAAATAAGGCTTCACCCCTCGCTAGACGAACCGGCCGCGATTTTGCACGTTTTCCTCGGTTTTATACATTTTCATTTTATTTTAGCACAGCTTTGATTAGATTAGTTCTAGCAATAGTTATCCATCGTTTACATTAGTTCTTAGCATTGGTGGCGATTTGCACGATTTAAATCCGAAGAATTCCGTCTTTTCCGTTTCGGGTTGGTTTGGATACGAACAACCATTGTTCTTGAGGGCAGCTTCCCTACGGGTTATATCAATTTAATTTCCGTTTTATGATTATTGCGTACTTTATGTGTTTATTATATGCGGCTAGTTTTCGTTCTAATCTAGGGTTTGCATGATTCGATCATATGTTGTGAGTTACGCTATCGTTATTTACCTTCGAGGCATTGATTCATGATTCGATTGTGCTTATTTATATGTGTTGATTTGATCAATCTTGATGCATATCTAGTTGTCGGTTAATAGCGTAAGCTATTAATTGTCAATCGTTATCGAATACATATAATCTGAATGAGCATGATAAATCATGAGATAGGACATTCGTAGGAAATATATTCTTAGTGATCTTTTAGGTTGCTTATTTTCCTCTAGAGCAATATGCGTGATAGGAAAATTAGTAATCAGCTGCCCAATTATGCGTGGCGAAGTTGTTGGTTATATATATGATCTTCATCTTATGCGGATTAAAGCGGTTAATAATAGCGGGATAAACATCGTTGTGGATAGGATTGGTGCAGCCACAGGTTAGTCTTTCTTTATAGTTATCTTTAGTGTTTTTATTGCTTTCTTTGTATTCATTTGGTTATCTTTGCTTTGGATTAGATTCGAATAACAAACCTACACCCAAATTACATGCTTGGATAATGATGAATTGTGTGTTGAGCTAGCTTCTATGTTTCGTGTCTGATCTCTGTGGATACGATACTTAACCCTATGCTTACCGCTTTTGCGTGTGAAAAGGAGGCGATCAAATTTTAGGCGCCGTTGCGGAGTTGTTAAGATCACATAGGAATAATTTGTGATTTGGATTTATTAATTCAAGTTATATTTATTATATTATATTTATTTATTTTAGTGGTGCTAAATTCTCTCTTTTCGGGTGGTTTATGCGTACAAGATCTGGGGACCTCACAGTATTACTGATCCAGGATAAAGCTCTCAAGGAGAGAGGGCGAGAAGAGGCGGGCTGCAATGGGCGATCCATAAAATAAGGGCATTCCTCCCGAGCAAGTTGCCGCGTATGCTAGTGACTTTCAGGGGATGCGTCGGATGGCGAATATGAATCATTGTCCACTGCTCCGGAGGAAGACCTCTGAATCACATGTGACATCCCACGAGCGGTTCAAGGAGCGGTTGGGGCCTGCGTAGATCAAACAATTTTGAGCTCAAAGCGATACACGATCAGTATGGTCGAGGAGGAAGCGGTTTGGGCGAGTCGGAAGACCGATGGCATCTAATGTTTCTCGTATTTGTGACACCATCAAGCGAGATAGGGTGCCACAAGACCACGATCCGGATCATGTTCGGTTTCTGCTTCTTGACCAGGTGGTTCGAAGTTTGGACCGGTGGCATCGACAACAGGGAACTTTGCGAGAGTTTCTTTGAAATACTCCGCCCGTATGAAGATCATCGGAAATCTCATTTTGCCAAAACCGGCGAATCATTATTCGAGGCATGGGAGATTCGAGGTCTATTGAGACGATGTCCACAGCATGGGTTCTCGGGGCAACGTCGCACAGTTCTACGGTGGTGACATGGCGGGCAAGGCGTGGTGGATCACGTCGGCGGGGGTTGCTTATTGAACCGACCAGTGGGCAGGCAAGCCGTATTGTAGAAGAGATGGCTGCCAGCGGTTATCAGCCAAGCGGAGGAAACGCCGTCGTTCAAGCATTTCTTTGTTGAGGTGATTGAAAATATAGCGATCTCTATGAAAGTTCACTCTGAAGGTGATTGAGGACGGTCGACCACATCAATCGAGCAATCGAATTTCCAACAACCTCCGACTTCAATGTTGAGTTGGTTTCAAAGGCCGGAAAGCCAGATCTGAAGACATGATGCAGCGGTTGGTTGTAAGCAACCAACAATTGTGAGCGAATCGAGAATTAGTTCATAAGCAAATGGGCGAAGATAAATCACGGGTCGCAGCGGCTATGGGAAGCATATGAAGATATTGGAGAATCAAATTGGTGAATGTATAATACAAGTGAATCTGCTTGCAAAGATGGGCCAATTTTGGTGTCGGAGGTGAACCCGAAGAATCGGTGCTTCGCCGTCAGGGCGAGTGGACAAGCTTACCGAGCCTACTGAGGAAGAGAGCATGATAGCACAGCGACACGAGACTCGTGACCGAGCCAGCGACCATGACCGATCATGAACCGTCGGTCCCACGAAGCCAGGCCGGCACACGTCCGCGCCCAGGCCATGAGCCGCAGTGTGCGGCGCGCGGCAACCAGGCGACCCGGCGCCCGCCAAGCTTCGCCTTGAAGCGGAGATCGGCCAGCGGATACCTCGCGACCTTCCCGGTGGTCGGAGGGCGCGAGCAACCACAGAAGCAAATCCTACGCCGTTACATTCCTCCGGTCCGGTTCGTCGACGTAAGTCGAGAAATATGAGAGGAGTTTGCTCGTTTCAAAGGTTTTCAAAAGTTGAGATAAATTTGCCTCTCTTTGAGCTGCTGCGAAACATGCCGGGATACATGAAATTCTTAAAGATAACACAAGCAAGAAGAAAGCTGGAAATTTGAGAAAAGTACCTAGCGAAGAATGCGATTGCCGTCTTGAAAGGCTCACTGCAAGCGAGAAGGATCGGCGGTTTCACGTTGAAGTCTTGGATGCGAGCGGACTTTTCAAATGTTTTTGCGACTTGAGAGTGACATCAATCGTGCCATTGAAGCGTTCAACCGGCTACACCTAGGAAAGATGAAGCCGGCGAATTCCGCATGATGGTGGCCGTGGTCGCGTATCCAAAGAGCATGTCGTCGAAGGCGTGTTGGTAAGAATTCGGGATTTGTTTTCACGCCGACTTTGTTATTTTAGATATTCCGAATTCAACAACAACCACTAATCTTAGGTAGACCTTTTCTATGGCTGGTGATGCGTTGATTGATGTGCGGGAAAGCGATCTCACGTTTCGTGTTAACGATGAAATCAAAATTTCCACATATCACGCCGTATAAAGCAACACGGCGTTGGAAAGCGAATTGTTGCTCGATCATGACTGCTGCGCGCTGCGCATCGGCGCTTAGAGGGTACTCGACAATCGAGGATCTTTCGAGAAGGAAGAAGTGGACTCGGCATGGAACTCAAGTGTTTCGTTCGAGTTTGGAAACCTTCCATAGTCGGTGGTGGTCATCGTGAATGCTAAGTTTAGGAGGGTCCACAAGTTGGGAAAGATGTCTATTGCCACCGCCCGGATTGAAAAGGTTAGTAATGGTCTAGCTAAAGGCGTTAAATTAAGCACTTGTTGGGAGTAACCCAGCGGTTTCTTATTTTGTTTTTTGTGTTTGTTTTTTGTTTTAGTTTGTGTTGCTTTTTTTTACGTCTTTTGTTTTTCTTTTCGTTGTTGTCGGTCGATCGAGTTAAGTGAAGTGTGTTAATCCATGTGTGTGTGATAGAAAATTTATAGATTAGGTGAAAAGCGAGGAAAAAGCGTGCGAAATGATAGGGAGTTCACGTTGAGGCGCGAGGGGTGATTTATTTATAGATTAGGGCTGAAAACCTAATTTTGGGGTCTGCCGCCTCGCCTCGCGGCAGACTCGCGGCATGGCGTTCGCAGGTTTGGGCGTTGGGCGATTTCTCGCGTCGTGACCGCAGGCTAAGCTCAGCGGCTCTGCTGGCGACTTCCTTCATTTAGCTCCGTTCTCTCGCGTCCGAACTCGGTGCGATCGTTTAGCCTATGGACTCCTATGAGGATGCTCTTTAACATTGTAACTTTCACATCCATATTTTCATATCCATTTAATCATCTTTGGTTACATCTTTGCCTTATGCATCGATTATCACAGAAAAGCTCTGAAAACACGAAGAAGAAACCCCGAGCGGTATCTTCTAGAAAAGATAAAACATTAAAATCGATACATAAGCGCACATTAAGCTAAACTCATCTTCAAATATCAACTATAAGCGTGTAAAATCGTTTATCAAACCCTAAACTTAAAAGCATTGTTTGTCCTCAAACAAACCAAAGCAGAAAGACCTGACAAAAGATCCTAGCGTAGCAGATGATACCATTCTGAGCCTCGAAACATATTAGCGCTCAAAACATTGGCGCACATGGCGATGTTAAACAACTCGACACAAACAACTATAGAGGCAAAAACTCATCTATTTCATCCCACTTAAAAGCATGTGTGAATATATAGGATACGCTCAACTCGCATAAAAGTGGGCGTGTACACTCAGCGATAATACAATGCAACATTTTACCATAGGTTTGCCGTTTCTCTAACATCTCCACCGCGTCAAATGTGTTCAAATAAGGATCAAAGAGGTCTTTTGATAGTTATAATGTGAGCACATTGGTTAAGGTAGGATAATATATAGCTAGTGACTCAAAGATATTAAGCGGCATCGTTTTACATTTTGACACATATGGACTTTGTCCATATTCCTCTTCTCTCCCAATGTGCTAAATCAACGTTTAATGCCTGGAAGGTACCTATACTTTGATTAAAGACCCTTTATGCTCAACACTCATAGTAGACTTAACATTTTCTTTTCTTCTTTTCTAGAGCTTATAGGTTTAAGCTTTCCAACAAAAGTACTATTCTTCACCACGGATGTATTTTTCTAAAGAAACATTTCGTATAACTTCATCAACATTTCAACCTTTTTGATTCCCATATCATCCTCCTCCTATCATCCGGTTAATCGAAGAAAAAGTCTAATAAAGGCTCGAAGGCGACAAATGGTATTATCATCGGGTTAGTGTTTGGGTAAATATGTGGTTAACAAAGATGGCCTTTATCCTTTCCAAATTTGGAACACATATTGCGGTCTCGAAACACGGAAGAACTGACCAGAGTTCTGAAGATAATCACATGCGATATCACACAATTGATGACTGTGTCGAATGTATCTGATGAAGCTCAGAATCTCACAGGATAAGAATGGTGAAAACAACAAGTTTAGCAATCTCAAGTAGATCCATGCGTCATTTTTATATATATGTACTATCATTAAATTTCAAAAAAAATTCATAAATCATTGGCCGCGTGGATTAAAACACTTCCAACTGGGTTGATCGTGAACAGCAACACGAAAGAAAAGACAAAAACACGACAACAACCACAAGCGAAAAACAAAACAAAACACAAAAACAAAACAAAAACAAAAAAAAAACAACACAACGAAAAACAAAACAAAAACAAAACAAAACAAAGCGTTGGGTTCACCTCCAATAGTGCAAGTGCGTACTAATTAGCTAGTACATACACTTATTCGATCCGGCGTTACGTATGCGGAACTTTTAAAATTGTGAATTCCCTTGTATTTTAAACATACGACCACCGCTGGTGGAAATTACTTTTTAAACTTGGATGATTCACAGTTAGTTCTATAGAGTCCACTTCTTCTTTCTCGCGTTCTTATCGGCGGTCGATTGCCCTCTAAGTGTCGCGTGTGTGCGGTAGTCGAGATCAAATAGCGATCTCTACAGGAGGAATATGCAGCGAATAGCGGCTATTAGGTTCCGCGATTCGACCTGCGACTGGTCAGTCAGTGGCGTGTCGGCTGATGTATACGTCATCAGCAGTTGGGCTAGCGAGGCGCGACATGTGGCGAAGTCTCGGCAAATTCGGCTGATTGCTGGCGGCCGGGCTTCATTGTCATGACCTCGATCATAAGTTAGGGCAGCCCAACTTCCTTTTCGTCTCGGGATGATTACGGATGCATGCTGCTGAGCCGGCAATCGATTCTCCATTACTTTCATGTGTTCGCTCATGCCGTCACGATTAGACTCAAGCGTGTAATTTTACGGCAGTCTGCTTATAAATAGATGTTGTATCGCCATTTGTTGTATCGGCTCTTCCGCTCGGTTTCTTGCCTCTTGAATCATTACGTTACTGAGCAATGAAACATCTGGATGTTGCTGAAAGTAATGGGTTGGCATCTGACCAATTATGATCTGTTATGCAGGGTTGTCGCGGATTCCATCCTCATAGGCATTAGGTGGGAGGTGGATACATGTGATTTAACGGCTGGTATCTTGAGCGAGGGAGAAGAGTCTCCATGTTGCGTCATTGACGTTCATCTCGGTATACTTGGCGGGCTGCGACTTATGAGGGCCTCCCGTGGTTTGAAATATTTGCCATAACTGGCGACCCTTCAAATGCAAGCCTTTGAGAGCTTTCGATCTCGGGATCAAAAATATTTCGTAGAGTCACGAGATCTTGTAAACTATATACTACAGAGAAAGAAGGTCGCTCTTGCAAAAATAAATAAATAATAATAATATAACTTGAATTAATAAATCGAATACATTATTCTATGCAATCTTAACAATCCCGACAGCAGTATTAAATTTGATCGCTCGGCTTTTCTATCTGAAAATAACAGCGCAATGTATATGGTAAGTCAGTATCGTATCCACGAGTTACAATCCAAAACCACGAAGCTAATTCAGCGATAATTCATCATTATCAACACAAAATTTGGGTTTGTGAATTTTAGGGCTTGAATAATTAAATCGAAAGAAAAGGTAACAAAAAAAAAATAAACTAAAGCATAAAATATCAAAACAAATATAAAGAAAAGACTAACCCTAAGGATGCATTAATCCTATCCACAATGATGTTTATCACACTTATTACTATATTTAATCGAGACCAGATGGAAGATCACATATGTTGCAATGACTTGATTCGACAATTGTGACGATTGATTACTAATTTTCCTATTAACATTCGTCTCTGGAGGAAAATAAGCAACTCCAAAGGATCACAAAGAATATGCTTCCTCTGAATGTTCTATCTAGATTCGACTCAGGGCATCCAGTATATACGTTCGAGATCGATTGACGATTAAAGCGATTCGTAATTAGCGCGACTATGATATGCATCAAAATTGATCAAATCAACACATATAAATAAGCACCAAGAATCATGAATCCAATGCGGAAGGTAAATAACATGAGTGGGAATCACAACATATAGGATAGAATCATGCGAACCACAGGATTAAAACAGATATTAGCTAGACATAATTAACGACATAAAAGTCGAAATAATCATAAGCAAATTAAATTGATAAAACCCGTAGGAAAGTCGGATGAACAAGGTTGGTGCTTGTCCAATCCCAAAGCGAGCAAACGGTAAGGAAAAGCGATCGGACAAAGCGTTCCGATCGATGCAACGATAAACTAAACTAAAACAACGTAAGAACGATACGAATTAAACTAAGCGAAGACCCCGACCCCAGGACTATTTACTTGATTGAGCCTCGTTTCTAAGTGATGACCTAAATCGTACCAGCAGGCGATCCGGTTATAGCATAGACACACTCCATTGCATTGGGACACCGTCGCCGTCGTCGCCAATGCAATTGCCGTTGAGGTGGATCCTTGATTATTACCATCCATTTTCCCTCTGCGCTTTTGTGCCCGGCCCGGGTGTCGGCGATGTACCCGGTGGCTCCTTCTTTGTGAGCTCGTCAATGCGTGAGCTCGATCACCGTCTTACGTATCGTGACCATACCACGGTGGTAGTCACAATACTCACATTGACTTTTTGGGATCCTCGCTTTCATAGGAGGAGGTTTTGGAAAAACTCGATGTGAGCTCAAATATTTATACAGTTTGAGCGAGGCGCTACATGTGCGAGGTTTGGCGAGGTCCCAGCCTTGATTCTGGGCCACTTTTTTTTTCGAGCGACGCCTTGGCGTTCGGCCTCAGCGCCGATCCTCGGCTTCCTTCTTTCAGGTCATTGCTCATCCCAGATCTCTCTTCGGTCCGACAAATCCTTTGACAAGTTGTGAAAGGTCAAAGGCGACGTCTTCGGTACATTCACGGAGTGATCTCTATTGAGCAAGGGTCGGATCCCGTTCTTGAATCGTTGATAATGTAGAGATCGTTACTCTCATCTATTTAAGGGACTCCATGATGAATCTTGAGGCGAAATTGACATCGTCTCGTCCAGTCCTTAGCGGTTATAAGCGAATCGGATGAAGGTTGTTGGCGGCATCTTTTGGTAAGCCATTTGATCCGGCGGGTCTTTGAAGCAATGGATCGTTACGTGACGGGTGAACAACGTCGGCGTTGGAGATCGACACCGGGAAGACCTTACGTAAAATCTTCCATCCCTTGGTTTGCCATGTTAGTGGTATAGGCAAATAGGAAGTCGGGAAGGATCTCGAGGCCATCATGTCTGACGATATTTGGAACACGGTATCAACGTGGAGGGGTGTATCCGAGTCTCCCTTGAGAAAGGAGATAATCCGTCCGTGCCGGTCGAATCAAGGGGAGCTCGTTGCCATCTCTCTCAGGTGGGGAGATCGATAGCGGCGTCATCGTCCTGGGAAGTTCGACCGCCTTTCCTCTTTCCCCTGATCGCGGGCACACATGCGAGTAAGAGAACGGCTCCATGAGACGGTATGAGGAGAATGAACTCGGGTATTAGGGCGGTCATTGTCACCAGCAGTGACGTTGATTGTTTGAAGGGTGAGCGACCTCGGTTGCTTGTAATCTGGTCGGTCACTCTTGGGGCCGCTGATTTAATCCTGGTTGAGGAAACTCGGAATTGATTGAGGTTGGAGGAATTCGGACTTTGCTTTCGACCGAGGACCTCGTGGGGCGGTGAACCTCCTATTCACCGTCGGTCGGCATCTTCGCCGCCGTTGGGACGGCCGTCCTGAGGGTGTATGGAAGCATTCTTCATGTAGCCTCGGGTGTATGACCGCTAATTGGCGTCCGCGATCCCCTTTCCCGGCGTGTTGACTACACGATCGTCCTGCAGGTTATTACCGACATGCCCGGCATTTTAAGCGTTTGCCGTGTCCTCGCCATTAAATTGTAGAAAACATGGCTTTTGTTCGAAGAAAAGAACAAATGCAAGGAATAAAGATGTGCCTAAAATGAATTAATTATCTTATGTTCAGGTTAGAACATAAATTAATTCATAAACATTTATTCATTACACTAGAGAATAAATGTTGACTTACCCCTTTATTACCGAAGTTGAGTCGGCTTGCATTTAGAATTACGAATCCTCTGTATTTAAGATATCGTACGTTCATTAATTATTTATAGTTCTACTGCTTAAAATAATTAATCTCTTTAATTCCTTAAGTAGTACCACTCAATCTTATTATTATACTTGAGCTAATTCAACTTGTAGGGTTTAGTACAATAAACCTTTCGAGCTTCTTAAGGAGGCGTCATCATCCTAAACAAATACGGTGACTCGATACAGATAACTAGTATGACATATAAGCATTGTTACCACCCAAGATGCGGAGAATTTTGGGTTATCTCATGTAACCCTGACCCATAACAAGTCAAAGTGATGGTCAGTAACTCATTCTCACCTAGAACCTTATCGATGTTTAGATCAACATAAAGTCACTGAGATCTAGGTTCTTTACGACGGTCAGATAGTAGAATTTATCTCACTGTGATCTATCAATACGTCAAGACGTACCAGTATAGACAAGCAACCAAGTCAAATAACTTCTTATCTATACCGCAGCCTATACCGACAACTCGTCCTCAAGTTATCTCAACTGTATTCCTTTTTATATCTCAATAAGCTTAACCAATCATACAGACTTCTATGATCTTTTATACACTATATGATTTAACTTTTGTATGAGATAATTGAACAACATATGCAATCAAGTAAACAATTCAGAGATGAGATTGTAATAGTGGTAACATAAAACATTGTAGACAAACTCAACAATTCTACTTTTAGTATATAAATCAAACATAAAGGTCTTCAATGTGCTAAACAGGAAGGTGCATAAACTCGACTATCACTACAAGAATAACGCTCGACAACCATTAAAACTTTCCACCGACGATCAACGATTTTAACAACGATGGTCTTAAGACGATATTATACTTTAACATATATGTAAGATAGCCTGTCGTCATTCCGTCATTGATTAACGATGGAACGAAGTCCGTCGTTGATCAACGACGGAGTAAATCAACGACGGACCAACGACGAAATAACGACGGATGCACTCAACGACGACCATCAACGCCGGAATAACGACGATCGTTTAACGACGTAAAATCAACTACGGACAAGCGTTCCTCATAATTCAACGACGGCATTAATTTCGCTGCTGAACAACGCCCGCCGCCATTCGCCGATTTTACGCCGCTGATCCGTCTGCTGAAGTTTAACACAAACACGGATTCCACCTGCTTTTTCATTCACGTGATTAACACAAACACGCGAACCCCACTAAGCTCCGCCGCCCGCCGCCTCGCTCGCCGCTTCACCTCGCCATCGCTGCTTCACCGCACCGCCGCCTTGCTTAGCCCCACGCCGCCCGCCTCACCATCGCTGCTTCACCCTCACCCAGCCCAGCCTGCCGTGCCGCCCGCCCGCCACTGCCACCCCGACGCCGCCGCCGCCCCTCGCTGCCGCCCAGCCCCGCCCCGCTGCCGCCGCACCTACCTCGCCCGCCCACCCAACCCACCCTACCACGCCCCTCGCCACCACATCCGCCCGACCCGCCCATCCTGCCTCGCCCATCCCGCCGCCTGCCTCCTATTGCTGTCTCGCCCCGCCCCTCTCTTTGTTCGTGTACTAAACCGTATTTTTGTGTATGTATAATCTTGAAACTGTACTCATGAATTTATCGTATATGTATATGTATATATATGATGATATTTATCTTGTATGTGTGTATGTATGATGATCTTGTTCGATTCTCGATTAGAGGCCGCACATTTTTGTCTATTGGTTTTGAAATATACACACCATGTGTATTGAATTCACATACACACCATGTGATGAGATTAAGCAATATGTGATGAGATTGAGTAATATGTGATTATATTTCGACGCATATGTTTAAAATATTTTGATTGTTAACTTGTTGGGATGATAAATTCATCGTGGTCAATATGTTATTGATTGTTATTGAAACATTGTTATATATTCATGATATCATTACTCACTATTTTCACTAGTGTTCCCGATTAGATTTCCAAGAATCTAGCTCGAGTCTTAAGTTCATGACTCTCCATATATCTTATAAGGTCTGAATCATATATAATTATTTTATAGAACGAGAAGTTAATGAAAGATTCAAAATAAATGAAAGATTCAAAATAATCATTAAACACCATAGCAATTTTCGTATAGTATTGGGGCAAACCACTATAACACCATGACCCAATCCAGATGTGGGTCTCTTTATTTGAATTTATATATAACCTATAAATATTGTGAGTTTGGCCCAAACAGTTTGGGCCAGTTGGCTGAGCCTTTTCTTAATATATCATTTTCAATGCGATCCTATAAAAGCCCATGTTTACTGACTTTATCTTCAAATTTAAACAAAGCATAATGATTATTGGTAAGTTGTTGATCACAAAGTTTTAAATGTAATATAAAATGTAAATATTTTAGAATGAACTCGTGCCTCCACCCATTAATGAGGACGGCAACCTCGCCCGCCTCCGCACGACCCGACAATACCGGACGCGATCCTGCACGAGGCCAAACTCGACCTCGTGAGCCAGGCGCCGCCAGACCACGCCTCATCCCCGAAACCTTCCACGCCGACTGCCGCCTCGCACGCCCCTCGACCGCCGACTGTCCTCTAAGCGCCCCTCTCGTGGACCCATTAGACGGAGCACTTCGGGCGTGATCAGAAGCTCTTCAATTATCGACTAGCGACGCCTCTGTGACTCACCGCGAGACCGCATGCGCCGTTAATAATCCATCTCCATTCCGCATGTATTTCGTGATGAGTCGAGGCGCCTTAAACTTCGCTATTTGGCCCTCCTCATCCTCAAAGACCATTCCTCCGCTAACAAACTCGAACTCGATCGTCGGCTTCAGATATGGTAAAGTCCGGCGGATTACCTCTCATACTGATGCTTTTTCCGAGATCCGAGCCGCCTTATACAAATATGAATTTACAAAGAAAAGATATACAAACAACAAAATTTGCATCTGGTTAGTCAAAGATTTGAACAACTTCGATTATCACAGGTAGTTATAAATAATAAAATATGATAATAAAAAATAGAAAGAATTAAGAGAAGTATCCTTAAAAAATAATTGACCTGTGAAACATTATAAAATCGATTCAAATTTTTGAACGACAAGAAACGAGTATAGGGGGTACTCAAATGTCATTTAATTCTAGAAATGAATGTGAAGTAGATAGAGAAAAGTAGGAGGCAGTGAGACAAATATAACCAGATAGAATATTTGGTCGCATACTTAGCGATTAACATGTGAAAAGATTCAAAACTAAGAATCAAGACCAACAAAAAGTCATTTGCGAAATCCTAAAAAATAACAATCAAGACCAAAATGATTAAAACTAGCAAGACCAAATGATATTAATGAAAGTCGTTTCAAAACTAAGAACTTGAAGGTGTTAGTAATACAAGTACAATAAAAATCGTCTATAAGAATTTGATGGTATTAATAATATAAGTATATATAAGGATCTTCTAAAACTAAAAACCATCAATAAAAATTTGGTGATAATAATAATAATATAAGTATAAAGATCTATTAAAACTGAAAAATTGTAAAACCTAATGAAGTATAATATAAAAGTATATAGATTTCAGGATGTGTTTTGTCAACCACTTAATAACCGCCACCATGCATGTCACCGTTGTATTTTGATAAATACTTCTATCTGAAAGATCGAATAAACAATTAGTTAAATTAATGAAAAAAGATTTAATTTGAATTTAAACTAATCTTGTCTATAGAATATAAAACGAAACAATAAACCCATAGAAAAAGGTATATATATGTACACTTTTATAGTATTGTTGTCTTACATTAATCCACTAGAAATACAATATATATGTATTAAGTTTTCAATTAAAAAATGATAGATTTTGTATTAAGTTTTCAATTAAAAGATGACATGAAATTTTATTAAATAAATGAGATAGACATGGGGATTTCAACTAATAAGTTCAATTTCAATTTAATATTTTAAATTTTTTAATATTCGATTCGGTTTCGATTTTAGCAGTAGAAAGGTTATATATATAACTCTAATTATATACTATTGATTTGTGAGATCCAAGTATCAATGAGATCAATATTATCAATGTCTCGATGAGATCAATATAGCAACATCCAAATCAAAAAAATCCAAAAATCTTTTCAATTAGGAGCCCATGAACCCTAATTTAACATAGATTGATAATTTTCATTTCTCAAAAAATGCACCAATACTAACTTTAATGCAAAACACGTGAAGCCCAAAGCTAAAAAGAGAACCAATGCCTATGATATATGGTCTAATTCTGATAAATAGTAATTCCTATGATAAGTTGCCTCCTAACTTTCAATTAATATAATTTATTTCACTGTTATTTCCTTAAATTCAATCAATATCCATATATTCCTTATAGTGAATCTAGGGGTGAGCAAAAAATCCAAAAATATTGCACCTTGAGTAATTTATAAAATTTTCAAGTCAAATACTTACATGTAACTTGCACTTTCTAAAATAATAGCTTCTGCAAGATATGAGTACAAATTGTGCTTGGATATATAGGCGGTTTCAACCAGATGGAACTTTCGATCCCGAATTTCTTAACGGACTTAATGAATTCATGGATTTTGCAATGACTCAAACAATGTTATTGGATGAGGACAAAGTTAAGTGTCCGTGCAGAAGATGTGATAATATGTATTATCATGTAAAAGATATTGTTCAATATCACATTGCAAAAAATGGATTCGTGAGAGGTTACGAGCTTTGGAGGTTTCATGGGGAAATTGAAATACCAACGAAAAATTATCATAATTTAGAAGATGTTCAGTACGAACAAAGTAGCTACTATACTATGGTGACGGACGTTGCGATGTCTCAGAGAAATTTTCAAGACTTTGAAGAGTTGCCTAATCCGAAAGCATAACAACTGTATGATATGTTGGATGCTGCGGATAAGGAGTTGTGGTCAGGTTGCAAGTCTCATTCACAGTTGTCGCTTGTAGCTCGTCTATTGTCCTTGAAGACTGAGGGTAACATGTCTAAGAGAAATTTTGATCAATGGACTGAATTGATCAAGGAAATTGTGCCAGAAAATAACTTGGTTCCTAGTAACTTCTACAATACAAAGAAGTTATTACTTGGCATGGGACTTCCCGTAGACAAGATTGATTTTTGCCCAAATAATTGCATGATTTATTGGCGTGAGGATTGTGAATTGGTTCAATGTAAATTTTGTAGTACTCCTCGTTACAAAGAAAATAATCTAGGATCGAGGATCAGTGGAAAAACACTGGTAGCAGCAAAGGAGATGTACTATTTTCCTCTTACTCCTCGACTATAGAGATTGTATGCATCTAAAGCTACAACAGCAGACATGCATTGGCATGCTTCTTCAGTAGATGATGGAGTTATGCGTCATCCTGTAGACTCACCTGCATGGAAACACTTGAATGAAATTTTTCCTGATTTTACTGAAGAGGTTCGAAATGTTAGATTAGGGTTATCTATGGATGGTTTTCAACCTTTTGGTCAGTCGGGGCAGCAATATTCTTCGTGAAGGAACAATACATGTTCCTTACAATCCTAGTCCCCGGCCCACGAAATCCAAAGGAGAAATTAGATGTATTTTTGTAGCCGCTAATATCTGAACTAATAGAGTTGTGGAATATAGGTGTTCTTACATATGGCGTGTCGGTGAAGTAAAATTTTCAAATGCGAGCAGTGTTTATGTGGACAATTAGTGATTTTCCGCCTACTCTATGTTGTCTGAGTGGAGTACCACGGAAGACTTGCATATCCGCATTGCATGAATGAAACTGAAGCTTTCACCCTAGCACATAGTGGAAAACAATCATGGTTTGATGACCATTGAAAATTTTTACCTGAGGACCATCCATTTCGAAGAGATAGAAATTTTTTTTCTCAAAAATAAGATTATTACAGCAAAACCTCCACTGGCAAGATCAGGCGAAGATGTATTGACTGAAGTAGAGATGATGTGATTATTAAAAGTTACTGAAGAGAATAGTGATACAATTAATAAGGTTGTAACTCATCGTTTTGGCACTGGGTGGAAAAAATGTAGTATATTTTGGGATTTGTCTTACTGGCCACACCTTTTAATTCGTCACAACTTGTATGTCATGCACATTGAGAAGAATATGTTTGATAATGTATTCAATACATTGTTGAATGTACCAGGGAAGACAAAAGATACGACCAAATCTTGGGAGGAGCTAAACATGTACTGCTCCAGGCTATCTTTGAAAAAGAATGATGTGACAAACAAGTATCCAAAAGCTTGTTACACACTGGACACGAACGAGAAGAAAGTCTTGTTTGAATGGGTGAAAACCCTACGATTTCCAAATGGTTATGTATCAAATATGGGAAGATGTGTCGACATGAGTAAACTTAAGATGTTTGGGATGAAAAGTCACGACTGTCATGTGTTCATGCAACGGATTCTACCTGTTGCTTTTCGTGAATTACTCCCAAAAGATGTGTGGAAGGCAATCATAGAGCTGAGTTTATTTTTCAAAGACTTAACCTCTCGGAATATACAAAGTGAGGACATGTGCAGACTCAATGACAATATCCCTATCACTTTATGCAAGCTTGAGCGCATCTTTCCACCCAGGTTTTTTGATTCAATGGAGCATCTTCCAGTTCATTTAGCTGACGAAGCTCGCCATGCAGGACCTGTTCAATATAGATGGATGTACCCATTTGAAAGGTAACTGAAAATAACAAAGTTGCTCTTATATCTTATAAAATTATGTAAACTAACTCCATTCATGAATAGGTACCTACGAAAGTTGAAAAACAATGTAAGGAACAAGGCTAGAGTGGAAGGTTCTATTTGTAATGCTTACTTAGTGGAAGAAGCATCTACTTTTTGTTCATATTACTTTGAGGAACATGTGAGCACAATACATACGAATGTGCCTCGTAACTTTGATGGTGTAGATGCTGTTAGATTTGACGAACATCCAGATAGACTATCAGTATTCAAACAAAAAGGACATTATTTTGGAAAAATATCGAAGAGATACTTGGATGACAAAGAGTATCATGCAGCTCACACATATGTTCTACTCAACTGTGTAGAAGTTACAAAGACATATCTCAAGTATATACTATTACTAAATTTTACCATTTATTTTTATATAGATTATTATATGTAACATATATACTGTGTTTAAGGTTATTTGTGGATCGATTCTTGTGCAGACTCTATCTCAGAGCAAGAAATTAACGATCAGATGGAAGCACAATTTGCGTCATGGTTCCGTTCACTAGTGAGATTATCTAGTATTTATATAGTAATAGTACAATCATGGTTTAAATGTAGATGAGAAGTCTATTTTCCGCATTATTTTACTATTACAGGTCTTAAATCCAACAAGCAATGTTGAGAATCAATTTTTGATTAGTCTTGCAAAAGGTCCATTAACATTAGTCACGACATACCCAGGATACTATGTGAATGGATATAAATTTCATACGATGTCTCATGGGTCATCTCGATCCACTATGAACAGTGGTGTCTGCATAAAAGGTGATTGTTATGGTTCAGATGATAATGGTGAACTCGATTATTATGGACGTTTTGTTGGAGGTGTGTGAGCTAGAGTATCACGGTCTACCTAAAAAGACGACTACATTATTCAAGTGTCAATTGTTTGATCCATCTACGTCTAGGACTTCTGTGCATCCTCAATTCAAATTGGTTTCTATAAATCATACGCGTCGGTATAATAAGTACGAACCATTCATTCTAGCTGACCAAGCCATCTAAGTATATTATTGTACTTATCCGAGTATGAATTAGTCCAAGAAGGATTGATGGGAAGTTTGTAAGATAAAAGCATGATCCAAAATTGAAGTCTCATTTCAAACATTAACATCTGAAATACCATCAGACCAATCATATCAGGAAGATGACTTAATCATCTCAACTAATCCAGATATAGACGATGACGACACAATAATACATCCTGGTGGTGGCTTGATAGACATAGATGAAAAAAATAGTGAAGAAGACGAATATACATACTTGACGAATGAGGAAGATAACAATGATGATGGTTATGACGACGATAGTGATTAATATAAGGTTTATATGAATCAATTTGATAGAAAAATGTTTCGATAGTATGTTTTAATATGAGATATGAATTGTTTTTTATTCAATTGATCTATTTTGCTAGATGCCTAGAAGACGTGGATCATCGTCTACTAGAGGACGTGGGTCCTCATCGCCTTTGTCATCGGGATCAGAGGCATGTATCAATGCCTCTGTTGATCACATACGACTGGAGGAGGAGCATATCCCTGATTCAGCTCGAGCTTCAGCTTCAGCTTCGGGGTCGGGTTCTGTCTCAGCGAGTACTGGATGAACTAGGCTTGTGATCGATGATATGGGGTATTTGTTATACTTTCAATTAAAATATGTATTTTTATTTTGTTGAACTAATGACATTTATGTTTTATACAGTAACTTAGTCCCATATAATGTGATTCCTGGCGCCTGCACTCGTATATTCAAGCAGGTCAGAAACCCAATGGGTTTTAGTTGGAGACTGACTCATAGTCAGTGAAGGATGATTATTTCAATGAGTTCAAGGTAACAAAAAAGAATGTTTATAAGCTTGTTTACAATCTTAAACACCTTTTTTTGTGATTCTTAATTAGTTGCTCTAATATTTGTGGTGATTGTTAATTCATCTAGGATCTAGAATTATATTGGTAGTTTTTTTGTTTGCTAATTGATGCTTATTCGGTTATTAATTATCAATAAACATATAGTCATAATTTGTTATTGAATTTTTTTTTGCTTTTCACTTGAAACAGAAACGTTTCTATTGGGACGAGGCTATCGCAGATGAGGTCATATATGACCTTTGGCATCCTATTGCCACATGACGATATAGAGACTTTGTTTGTGGCATCAAGGCCACAAGGTATGACGAGAATAGGGAGAGACCTCCTTGTATCCACGAGGATGAATGGCATGCTTGGCTTGCTTATTGGGACACTGAAGAAGTCAAGGGGAAGTCAGAGATTGCGAGGAAGTGTCGCATGTCAGAGCCTGCAGGACCAGGAACAAGGCAGGTGAAGCACAAGGAAGGCTCCAAACCTATTCTTCAGTATGCTGCTGAGTTGGTAATGTTTATATAGATCATATAGTTTCTTTTATTACTAATGTTATATAGATTGTATGATTATATTTTTTGTTTGGTTGCAAAAGGCTGCATAGAAAGGAGTTCATCCGAGCAGTTGTCTCTACGATGCTTATAACATCCTTCACGTCAACAAGGATGGATCTTATACTGACGAGACATCCAGATCTATTGGGGTATGTGTTAGTTTAATTGCAATTCACATACTTTATATGAACGTACATCAACTATATAAGTTGTACGTTATAAATGTAGATGAGAGTCCAAGAGCTAGTCACCCAGATAAGCCAGTCTGTAGAAGGTTCGAGTGACTCGTCAGATTTGAATATGACCCAAATCTATGTGGATGCCATGGGTGGGCTAGACAAGAAGAAACGAATATTCGGTGTTGGTGCACTTGCAAGGAGTTTGAGAAGCGAGTCTTCAACTGCCACATCTCAATTCGTGTCCCCAGTATATGACCAACGCTTAGTAGATGTGGAGAAGCAGCTGCAGGAGGAACGGGAGGCACGAATGTAGATGGAGGAGCTTCAACGACAGAAAGACGAAGAGCATGAGGCATTGAGGGCATGCTTAGAAGCTCATCAGCGCATATTGGATCAACTTCTAGCACACTCTGGACTTGCACCACCACCACCTCCTCTCCTCCCTATTGATCATACTCATTTTTATGTATTGTTTATTTCACACTCTGGACTTGCACACTTTGTATTTATTTGCTTTCTGGATGGATTATATTTATATGCTTTCTGTATGGATAAAACAAAATACGATTTAGTTAATTTAGTTATTTTAATGTATTTGAATTGAATGATGAATTGAGATTTCATGTTTGTTGAGGTATTATTGAATTGAATGATGAATTGAGATTTCAACAGGTGATCGTCGATAACTGAGTACGATAAATGTGAAAAAAATGGTTTATTTTTTTAAACATTCACGACGGATCAACGACGGATCACAGTCCATCGTTGATCAACGACGGTCTGTCCATCGTTGATCCGTCGTTGATCGACGACGGTCGTGCGTACAAAACGACGACGTCTCTATCCGTCGAGAGTCCGCCGGTGATTCAACGATGGACTACGAGTCCGTCGTTGATCGGAATAGCGACTATGTTTTTACCGACGGACTATTTCCGTCGTTATTTAAGATCACCGACGGACTTATTCGGTATAACGACGAAAAATTCCGTGGTTAATCGCGCAAATTCTTGTAGTGTATGGTGGAATGTGACAGTCGAGCGCTTATCCATAATCTTCAATAGGTCCCATTAAATCAAAGAACACA
The DNA here is from genome assembly GCA_036937905.1 of Salvia rosmarinus. NCBI lineage: Eukaryota > Viridiplantae > Streptophyta > Magnoliopsida > Lamiales > Lamiaceae > Salvia > Salvia rosmarinus. The sequence goes on along the minus strand of CM072821.1, from coordinate 52,116,360 downwards.
CGTTGGTTCCATTGTTGCTGATATTCGGCATGCTGTTAACTTTTGATGCAATTTGATTCCATCGGGTTTCTAAATCAAGCAGTAGGCTTGCACATGAGATCGTAAATTTTGCTCGCTGATCACATGTTGTTGTTGATGGTTCTGCAGATCATATTTTGTTGTTGATGCTTCTGAACCATTCTCTGTATCGCTCATGCGAATTCTTGCAGCTGAAGCTGCTGCAACTGGTGACTAATCAAAGCAGTATTTTATATGTTTGTGCCAAACAATTTAATGTAAACAAGTTTGGGTTTCTTAATGAAGATGCCTTAGGTTTCTGTTAATTATTTTCGTTTCAGATCCATCATTGCTTCAACTTCCTCATCTTAATGACGTGCCTATACAATTTTGCATGAAACACATTCCCTCACTTTCTTTGTATAAGATTAAGATCGAAAGATTAGTTGTGCCATATAGGAAGGATGCATGGCCTCTTCTAAGTAGGAGAATGAAAAAATTATGGAAGAATTTTATGTTGTGTATAGAATAATTGTGATTAAAAATATTTGGAAATCAAATTAAAAGGATGCTATGGTTGTCGCATAGTTGTATGTAGGGATGTCAATGAGCGGGTTTTACCCGGACCAGAACCAATAAATAAGTATCGATTCTGATTTTGGAACCGACCCATTAGACACCGGACCCAAACCATCAACTATGGGTCTAAAACATTTCGGATCTCAGTGGGTCTGGAACCAAAACTGGACTAAAATCGAAATTGGAATCGAAACCGTTGCTTTAAAATTTAATGGATTATGAGTGATTCTGAATCTTGTATTGGTAAAACTGACTCATTGATAAGCCAACTTAAGTTTAAGCTTGTCAATAGACGGGTTTTACTTGGACGAGAATCAAATAAATAAGTATCGGTTTTGGTTCTGGAACCATAATTGGACCCGGATCGGACCACCAAACTATGGGTCTAAATGGTTCGGGTCTGGAACTGAACTAGACTGGAAACGTTGCTTTAAAATTTAATTGGCTATGAGCGACGGATCGATCCAAATAAAACACACCCATTGACATCTCTAATTATATGAGCTCAAATTAGAGTTGACAGAAACGTACTGTTTATTTTGGTGATGTTCCATTACCCCATACCAACTCTTGTCATTTGTATTAAAATGTTTGGGTGAGCGGTGTATTGAGGAAAAAGTTTAGATGATTACTGTGGATGATACTACAAATAATGACTTAATGTTTGGATATACTAAGATATTTGATCACTTAAAGGCTAAATATTACTGTGCGCATAATCTTAATCTTTTGGTTAAATATGATATTCAAGATGTTGCATCTTAATAGCGCTGAACGATTTATTGCAAATGAATACCCCCACCCCTGCGCTATCTTTCTGCTATATTTTGAATATTGTTACAGTTTTGCACAATTAATAGCGTAACACTGTAGCTGTGCTATTCTATTTTTATTGCAATTTTCTCTTGTATTTTGGAGATGAAATGTATTAATTTTCTATAAAATAAAATAAAATTGCTGTAAAATAGCTTCAACTCTTGGAGATGCCCTTATAAATTCTTGAAATATCTTATGAATTATTGGAAACATCTATAAACTATTGAAGTTTATACCACAAGCTTGTGCACATATAAGGGAGTCTTGACTTAAATGAGTAATTTGACCATCAATAGATGGAGTTGATGTAATCTACATAGTTGAAGAACAAAAAGTGGTTAAATAAGTAATTTGGTCATTGGTGGATGCCGATTTATTTTGCAGGAATGTTTAGCGAATAGTCATTTATCCATATCTATAGAGGCATAACGTGTAGCTAATTTTTCTTGTTACTTATTTTAGTTTGTTTACATGCAAAATCATTTACAATATTTCTATATTATAAGTTTATATACTCTATTGTTTAATTAGTTTTGCAAAAGATACCCATCTGCCTATTTTGGCCTATTTTGCTTAAAAATATAAAAAATTCAATTTTAGAATGTAACTTACACGAATCTCAATATATTGCCGCTAACTAATAATAAAAATAATAAATAATCAATTCAACTATTATATGGATATGAATTATTTATCTTTATGAATTACATAAGAGTAATATAAAAGGTAAACTTCATTTTCCAAAAACACACACACACACACACACACACACACACACACACACATATATATATATATATATATATATATAGAGAGAGAGAGAGTTGGTTCAAATAAGACTCATTCTTATCCTAAAAACTAAGAACTAAATGAAGACGTATGAAGTTGATGAATCCGTTGAGAAAGTTAATGAATTAAAAAAATTTTTCACCCGGTTGAACAACAAAATGAAAATTTATTTTTGGGATTCATAATTTTCCATGGACTTTTACGCTTTTTCATCATCGAATTCATCAATTTTGCATTCTCACATTCTCACAATAAATGGTTTCATTTGATCCATTCCTATATATATATATATATATAATATAATATTGAGCCTCCTACTGCTAGTCTGCTAATAAGAAAATTGTAGGGAACTGACAAACGAGAATGAGAGGCCCAATAAATTAATAAAAGAAGAGAATAATTGAAATTTTTAAAAGGAAAAAAATGTGGGGAATCGAGGCTCAATAAAATATAAATAAAAGAAGAAAATAATTGAATTTAAAAAAAAAATAGAATAGAAAAGGGGAAAATGAGGGGTCAAATAAAATACAAATAAAAGAAAAAAAGAATTAAACAACAAGGAGGGAAATGGGTCCCAATAAAATAAAATATAAGAAAGATAATTACTCCAAAAGATTAAACCCAAGTGATCCATAAAATAAGGCTGGACTCTTACCACTATACCACAATAAATATATTGATATATATACCTTTAACAAAATATATAAACAGCGTCCTATTATTATTGTCCCCTCCTCCCTCCCTCCCGTATTTTAGGGCCTAGGCCGTCGCCCATACCTATCCGCCCTCAGGGCCAGTTATGTAGAGACCTAAACAGCTGGTTATATTTAAGAGGTGGTCTTATGTATATCCGTACATATGAACTTTGATATTTTTCTTCAACGTAAATAATACTTTTTAATTTTCAATGTAAATGATACTTCCTAAATTATAGGGTAAAAAAACAAATAATACTTTTCTTGTCAACAAATGATACTTTTATCCGTTATTATGGTACGGACGGATATACAATAGTTTTTTGTGTATATTTAATCGTAATCGCTGGCAAATAGGAATTGTTGCACATGAAGTTGGATCAATATAATGATGGTGGTGCATTAATTAAGACACAAGAAAGATTTGATGCATAATGAAGTTTTTAATGTTGAAGAAAAGTAGGAGGGGAGGAGGGCCGGTGGGCGGAACCAAAAGCGGCAACATGGTCTTTAAGCGATCTCTTGTGCTTAAAATCGGAGCCACAAACGCAGAGCCAGCGCTTGCCGCAGTTCTTCTCGTGCGTGCGCCAGTCGCCTTTCACGGCCAAACACTTGCCGCATTTCCGGCACGAAAATCGCTTCGTGCCGTGCTTCCTCTTGTAGTGCGTCTGCAGCGTTCTGAAATCCTTGAGCGGCTTCGCCCGCGGGTGATCGATGTTGTTCTTGCACCCATCCTCACAGCAGTAGCACGGAATTCCCATTATGCCCCGCCGCTGCCGCCCCTTCAGCGACTCCGCCCCTCTCCGGAACTGCGATCCATGGCCCCACATATGCATCTACAGAGAGAGAGGGGGGGATTGTTACTAGGGTTAATTGTTAAAAAATTCACCAAGTCTGATTCTATTTTGATTTTTCAACACATTTAATATATTATCGCAATAATAATATCACTTTTTGATTTGTAACAAAATAAAAACGTTCAATATATTTTGACAATGTTATTTCGACCTCAATATACATCGTTATATGAGTGTTGTGGCAAGTACGCATCAATTTTATGCCAAGGATAAAAAATAAATAAATCATGCCACGTCATTTTTTCGGTTGCCTGAAAAATTTGGATGTACTCCAAATTGAAAATTTTATGTTATTATTGCAACAATCTGTCATAAACTTGTTGAGAACCAAAGTCAAGCCAAAGTTCATGAAATTTTTAGCAATTAACCCTATATATAACTAATGATCACGTTCTACAACAATGACTCGTTATGAGCTGCACCTGGAGATTATTGTAGCGATTGAAGGTCTTCTTGCAGACGTGGCACGAGAAATGAGTGAATCCAACTAGGATTTGTGCAGCGCTAGGTATCCAGTATTTGGCGGCGGAATTCGCTTCTTTGTTGCCGGCTGAACTCACGGCGGAGTTAGGAAGGCCGATTTGCAAAGCAACGGCGGAATCATCGTCGACTTCTTCGTAGGACCGGCTGTGGGTGTTGGATTGCAACGTGATTTCAGCTGATTTTCTTGGAAAGAAGTCGAAGGGCTCCATGTTTAATTTAATTTTATCTGTTTGCCTTGTTCTAAAGAACTGACAAAACCCTTGTCACAATATGTAGTCCATATTTTATTTTCCTCCAGATTTATTAATGTTGAGAATAATAAGTTGGTTGAGTGGGAATTCGAACAGCATTTAATTTGTTCAGGTGATAGTTAATCTGTGCTGTGTGTGTAGGACATCCTCCTTTGGTAAGAAAAACACAAACCTTAAATCTGCCTTAATTGATCTGGGCCAGGGGGTTCTATTTCTTGCATGAGCCATGCAGCAGTAGCTTTGGCATTTATGGAAGAATTCCATGAATTTGTGATGCTCAATCAGAATTTCTGGTTTGCTTGAGATGGAAATGCATGTTGCAGGAGGGTTTAAACCATGTCTTTACTTGGAAAAATTTGGGGTCCATTTCATTTATGTTTGTTGCTTGTAATTCATGTAGTTTTCCTTAACCTCAGTGCGTATTCATTGAGTTTCGAGAGAAGTTTAGCATGTAGATGTAGGTGAATTTTTGGCTGAGGCCTTTTGAAGGTTGCAGGATTTATAAGTTTTGCCCCTTTTATGTAGATGATGGTTAATTTTTGGATGATTTAGTACTATTAATGGGTGTGTATTCCATGATATTAATCTAATTTGTAATTATTTTTTGAGCTGGTAGATGATCCATTTGTGACATGTTGTATCACGTATGGGTGAGGGATGACGACAAGAAGAAACTCGCATCCTAGTTGTAACGTGGATGTGTGTAAATGTCACATTTGTGTGATAACGCCTAAATTGTATATCATGTGCAACAAGCTTGATCTATTTGAGATTGGTGAAATTTTATACTGCTTGTGATTGATCTTTGGCCATAAGATCAACTAACTACTAGATAACTACAGTCCTAAGGTAGAGATGACTGAAAAGTTTTATGTTAGGTCTATTTTTCCCATACACCTCCTAACACTACGTTAGCGAAACCCTAATGACTTAGGAGTTTATTATTTTTGTGTTCTCATTATTTCAGTCCATGTGAATATGATAATTTGTTTGTTAACTGACCACAATAATACAATTTAGCTACATTCTTATATTGCTAGAAAATTAGTGATAAAATATGCTAGTGAACCTATACATGCTAGCTTAACAACTTTGGCTTCCATGTTTGGACTTCTTCAATTCATGATTAATATATTGAAGTTTTTAGACTTTAGGAACTTCACTAAAAATTTAATTTCCCAAGAACATATATAGACTGTATTGACCATCTAGGAATATCAATCGGATCAACCCACTTCATTACGGGCTAGCTTATTTGGTTTCAGGAAATTTTTCGAGCCAATCGAGCTAAAACGAATCGGACTAATCAAGTCATTTCTTAACCCGGCCCACACCTTTGATTTTCGAGTTAGCTCTTCGAGCTAGAAAGTTACGAATTTTTTTTAAAATATATGATTTTTTTATAATCATATTTTTGTATCAAAGGACATGTCGTATTTTCTCAATCAAAACACTTGACCTTGTATTACGTACAAAAAGTAGATTCATTTTTAATATCAATGTACATAAATCTGATAAGTATTTTCGTGGAAGGCAAGGATTGGACACACATTTTACCTAAATGATTATCTTTTTATTTTTTCATGTCGTAAAGTTTTTTTATTAGTCATTGGATAATAAAACAAAAAAAATTCCGCAAACATCAAAGTCTTATTATAAAACTTAAACGTAAAGTAATGAAGTTTGACAATCAAATAATAAAAAAATAAAACAAAAAAATTCCACAAACATCAAAATCTTATTATAAAACTTAAACGCAAAGTATGAAGTTTGACAATCAAATTATAAGAAAAATATTTAATCGGGCCAGCCTTATTGGTTTGAATATATTTGGTTCGGGCCAATTAGAAGGAATTTTTTTCCTGACTAAAACTTTTCAAACCTGTAGTGGAGAAATTTCATATAACCCAATTACTTTGTCAAGTCAGACTGGTCAGCCCAATTCCTCCAATTAAGCCCATTGTCAAATAGATCCTACAGAGCCCATTTCGAGGCCCATATATGAGGTTAGGTCAGTCAACTGAGTCAACGCGTAGCCAACATGTTCACTTAGTGTAGTAAACCAAAAATCTCATAGTCTTAATTAGAGCCTAATTAAGTACTAATTAGGGGCCTAAAGGCATTGCATCCCTAAAAATCGGTAAAGAAGTGCATAATAAATTAGAAAGCAATAAAAATTCGATTAATTGCTAATCGAAGAAATAGAATTTAGAAGATGTAAATCTTATTTAGAAACAAATTCTATTATGATAAAATAGGAGATATATGTTTAGTATTGTGTGCTTGAATGAAAAATTTCTTTAAATAGAATTGTTTTTTTAAAGAATGTTTAGTTATATGCAACGTTTATTCCACGAAGTTATCAGAAACAAAAGGAAATGGAATTTATGAATTTGAAGCAAGGAAACAGGAGTGTGGCGGAATATGATCGAGAATTCTGTACTTTGTCTCGATATGCACCTTATAAGGTGGAGACCGTTGAAAAGATGGCAGAGATGTTTTGTTCCGGACTTCGGCCAAAAATTCGAGTTATATTGGCTGCCCAACCACCGATGTCGTATGCTGAGACTCTGAATCGGGCCTTAGATATGGAAATGGAAATGCAGTTCGAGAAAATTACTATGGAATCTAATCCTAGTTCATCCCAGAGTCTAGTTCCACCGAAATTTTCTCAAGCAGAACATAAGTTTAAGGGCAAACGGAAATGAGAAAATAAGGGATTTCCAAGTAAGAAACCATTCCAGAGACATGGACCGTTTCTGCCGAGAACGTTTCAGCCATCATTTCCAGGACAGTTCCAATCTTCTCAGAACCCGGCAAGACCACCAACCTGTCCACAATGCAACCACGTACATTCAGGCGTTTGTAGATTTGGGAGCAATAACTGTTATACTTGTGGACAATTTGGTCATTTTTTTTGTCTACTTGTCCATGATCAAAATTTTCTGGACATGGTGAAAGGTCAAAATCATCCAGGCCAATTCAACCAATGAAAGCTATTACTGGATATCCTCAACAATTCTAGTATCAGTTTCCTCAACCACCTCTGCCTACATAGTCCGGATGCCTCCTTTTCACAAATACAGACTCAATCTTCTCAACCACAACCACAACATCAGAAAGCATATGCTCTTAAACTGAAACAACCTGAGAAGAGTCTTGACAATTTGACAGGTATGGCTCGACTAAAAGGTGTACCTATTATAGTTCTTTTTTATACTGGAGCATCGCATTCCTTTATTTCGACTGCATGTGTAGACAATCTTGAACTTCTTGTAGAACAAGCTGAGATGAGTTTTAAAGTGCTTACCCCTTTAGGTGGGATTACGGTAGTTAACTAAGTATGTCCTAACTTAGAATTCGAGTTAGGCTGAATCATTACTTCTTTTTGCGTATGTGGGACGTAGATATTATTTTAGGAATGGATTGGTTAACTAAGAATTTTGCAACAATCTGTTGTGAACAACGAGAAATAGCGTTCCAACCGCCAGGGGAAGAACCTACTGGTTTCTATGGAATTAATGAAAGAAAAAGGCGAGTTTCCATAATTTGGCTCTTCAAGAAGATAAATTAATGAAAGATGAAGGAAATCGTGCTTATCTCGTATATCGGAATGATGAGGGCAAGATAGAAAGAAAGATAGAGGATGTACCGATTGTGCGAGAATTTTCGAATGTTTTTCCAGAAAGGCTACCTGGATTGCCACCAGATCGACAATTAGATTTTGTCATTGATCTCGAACCTGGTTTGGCACCAATTTCAAAAGAACCATATCGGATGGATCCAAAAGAGTTACAGGAGTTGAAATTCAGTTGCAAGAACTATTGGATTTAGGATTCATTCGACCGAGTTCATCACCTTGGGGAGCGCCTGTTCTTTTTGTTAAAAAGAAAGACGGTACCTTGCGAATGTGTATCGATTTTCGAGAGCTGAATAAGTTGACTCTAAAGAATAAATATCCGCTACCTCGGATAGATGATTTGTTTGACCAGTTAGGAGAAGCGAGTGTATTTTCAAAGATTGATTTAAGATCGGGGTATCACCAGGTGAAGATTAAATCAGAAGAAATACCCAAAACTGCCTTTCGAACAAGATACAGACACTATGAGTTTGTATTGATGCCGTTTGGATTAACTAATGCTCCGGCTGTGTTTATGGACCTTATGAATCGTGTCTTTCATGAGTATCTCGATAAATTCATATTAGTGTTTATCGATGATATTTTGATATATTCGAAGAGCGAACATGAGCACGAAATGCATTTAAGAACCGTTCTGGAGAAGTTAAGAACCGAGAAGTTATATGCCAAATTCAGTAAATGTGAATTCTGGTTGAGAGAAGTGAATTTCCTTGGTCATATTGTCTCAGCAGAAAGAATTAAAGTTGATCCTGTGAAAGTGTAAGTTGTTCAGGAATAGAAATCACCAATAACTCCAAACGAGATTCGAAGTTTTCTTGGCTTGGCAGGGTAGAAGATTTATCGAAGGATTTTCTAAAATTGCTAGGCCAATTACACAATTACTGAAGAATGGAGTGAAATTTCAATGGACTCAGGAATGTGAGGACAATTTTCAAGAGCTTAAAGATAGATTGACCACTGCTCCTGTTTTGATAGTACCTTATCCGAAAAAAGGATACACCATTTATACCGATGCGTCGAGAAATGAGATATAATGTGTTCTTATGCAAGAAGGGAAGGTGATCGCTTATGCTTCACGACAATTAAGTCCCCATGAAATCAATTATCCTACCCACGACTTGGAGTTAGCTACAGTGGGACACGCATTGAAGATATGGAGATAATATCTATATGGATCGAAGTGTCAAATCTTTAATGATCACAAAAGTCTGAAATACTTCTTTGAGCAGAGAGATTTAAATATGCGGCAACGAAGGTGGCTCGAGTTAGTCAATGACTATGATTACGAAATTAAATATCACCCGAGAAAGGCAAACCTGGTCGCCGATGCTTTGAGCAGGAAAATTCAAGAAAGATTAGGGTTCTTATTGACCGAGAAGGAAGAATTGCTGAGAGAATTCGAAAGAATGAAACTATAAGTGGTAGTACCTCCTGAAACTACTCGAGAAATCATAGCGGCATTAGTTGTGACACCAGACTTGAGAACTCAGATAATTGAAACACAACGACAAAACGCACAACTCGAAAGATTACGAGAGAGAATCAGAACTGGAGATCATCAAGGATATCATGAAGCTAGAGATAATGCAATTATGTTAGGTAATCGTATATACGTGCCCAATGATGAGAAGTTGAAAAACTAAATTTTGAGTGAAGCATATAACGTTCCATATGCCGCGCATCTTGAGACCACGAAAATGTATCAAGATCTCAAGCAAGGATTTGTGTGGACAGAAATTAAACAAGAAATAGCATCATATGTTGAACGACGTTTGGCTTGCTAACAAGTCAAAGCGTTACATCAAAGGCCATATGGAAAGCTGCAACCCTTGGAAGTTCCTAAGTGGAAGTGGGACTACATAGCTATGGACTTTGTAACAGGGTTACCTAGGTCGAAGCGGGGGAATACAGTAATTTGGGTAATAGTTGATCGGCTAACCAAGAGTGCCCACTTCATTCTGATTTCTGTGACGCATGGAGCCTATAAACTAGCACAAACTTACGTTCGTGAAATAATCCGGTTACTTGGAGTTCCAATTTCGATTACTTCGGACCAAGACTCCAAATTTACCTCCCGATTTTGGACAAGCTTTCAAAAGGAATTGGGTACTCAACTAAACTTTAGAACAACATTTCACCCATAGATAGACGATCAGACTGAGAGAATCATACAGACGCTAGAAGATATGATCATAATTGTAGTGTTAGATAGAGGAGACCAATGGGAACAAGTTCTACCGCTGATCGAATTTGTCTATAACAACAGTTATCAAGGGACAATAAACATGGCTCCCTATGAATTATTATACGGCAAGAAATGTAGGTCGCCTCTTTATTGGGACGAGGTCGGAGAAAGAAAGGTTCTTGGCCCTAAAGCAGTAGAAGAAATGATTCAGATAGTGCGGCAGATTAAGAAAAGAATGCAAGAAGTTCAGGATGGACAAAAATACTATGCAGATAACCAACGAACATAATTAAATTTTGAAGTATGAGATAAACTCTTTCTGAAAGTTTTCCCTACCAAAGGAGTCCATCGTTTCGGAATAAAAGGAAAACTTAAGCCGTGATTTATTGGACCTTATGAGCTGTTGGAAAAAAAATTGGGCCAATAGTGTATAGATTAGCATTGCCACCTAACTTCGCTAACGTTCACAATGTGTTTCATATTTCCCAACTTAGGAAGTATGTGTATGATCCGAAACACATTCTTCATTACGAGGAAATAGTTCCTGAGCCTGATTTGAGCCACGAAGAAAAACAAAATGTATTCTAGACTCAAAAGAGCAAAAACTAAGGAATAAGACTATTCATTTAGTTAAAGTTCAGTGAATACATCATAGTTTAGAAGAAGTGACATGAGAACTAGAAGATCAGATGAAAGAGAAGTACCCTGAATTATTTTACCAGGTACCAAATTTCGGGGACGAAATTTATTTTAAGGGGGAGGGAATGTAGTAACCTGAAAATCTTATAGTTTTAATTAGAGCCTAATTAATTACTAATTAGGGACCTAAAGGCATTATATATCTAAAAATCGGTAAAGAATTGCATAATAAATTAGAAAGCAATAAAAATTTGATTAATTGTTAATCGAATAAATAGAATTTAGAAGATGTAAATCTTATTTAGAAACAAATTCTATTATGATAAAATAGGAGATATATGTTTAGTATTGTGTGCTTGAATGAAAATTTTGTTTAAATAGATATGTTTTTTTTAAAGAATGTTTAATTATTGTTTCTATAAAATTTATTTATAAAATGAAATGGAATAATGTTTAAACTATTAAGTGGATTAAATAATTTTATTTTATTAATATCTAGTGATAAAGGAAAAAAATTATATAATTTTTGAAAGTTTATGAAAAATAGAATAATTATTTGATTATTTGTATATAAAAGAGTTAAATCTATATTTATATGGTTTGTATTCCAAGAATTGATTTATTTGTTTTGGATCTTTATATTAATGAGAATAATGAATTTTATTATTAAAGAATATTAATGTCCAATATTAGTAAATTTTAGAGGATTAATTAAGGAATATTCTAGAAAAATTAATAACAAATGAGGAAAAATGAATAAATAAATAAATAAATAAATGAAGATATATATATACACCTTCTAGAATAAACATTCATATGAATCATCTTCCAAACTCTCTCTTCTCCCTAATTTTCGACACACACAACACACACACCAAATTTTTTTCTTCAATTTTATCTAATGTTTAAGTGTGGAATTAAGTGCAAATCATTCCAAAAGAGGTAAATACCCTATTTAATCCAAGTTTTTATGGTTAAATTTGAAGAATATGATATTCTTACATTCCATGATTTTTGAAAAATTTGATATGAAAAATAGAGTGGAATTGTTTAATTTTTGTTATGTTTATTGATTCTTTTATGCTTAGAATGCTTAAATATCATAGATTTATGGTTTAAATTATTGAAATTATGGGATCAGGTAAGAATGCATAAACTCTAATTTTGTATGTTAATTATTTGTTATGATTTGATTTAATTGAGTTATATATGTGTGATTAAGTGAAAATAAACATGATTTAGTAGAATATTGGAATAAATTGAATGTATATATATATTCCCTAATTTTCGAAAATAATGAGGTTGAAGGATCTTTGAGTTCTTGATTTTATTTGACATATTTGATATGATTTTTGAGATTTAGGATATATATAATGTTTATATTGAATTTATGAGATTTTATTAACTTGAAATATGAAAGTTGAATTTGGTAAGTTTATGTTAAGTTGAAGGATTTATATGATGGGTTGGAGAAGGCTTGCAAATGGTTATGGAGTGGTGATCATTGATGATAAATAAACATGAATATGAGTTGTTTTGAATTAAATTGTTTGTAGATTGAAAAATTCATTTATTTGTGTAATATTGTGGTTAAAGGGCATATTATGAATATGGTATAAATGGAAGTGTTTGAGCATGTTTTGAGTTTCTAAGTATATAATTAGACATATGGTGATGATTTGATGGATTTTGAATGAGTTTGGATGAATTGGGAAGGATTTGTCGATTTTGGATAAACTTACTCTGCCTAAATTTTATATGGTATGGTTCATTGCTAAGATGTTTTGAGAATTAAGTTAGTAAGCTTATGATAAGTATATAAGTGAGATTGGTTTACTTGATTGCCTTAAGTTAAGGTATAAGATGTTATTTATTGATAAAACTAAGTATAAACTATTTAAATTCTTTTAATTATAGAATTTTATATAACTTACTAAAATTAAAGTTTACTAAGGAATAAGTCATGAAGGGATGCAATAGTCTAACCTAAATCTTTGATTTAGATAAACTAAGAATAAGGTATGATATGTTTAAGTAATTAAGAATGTTTGCTAAGTTCAATAATTATTTTATTTACAAGGATCAAGTAAGGACAAGGGAAACTTGAAGGACGAGAAAGAAGAACTCTTGGAGTAACGACGATTCAGGTGGGTTTCTTTTTATTAGCATGTGCATAGTAGTGGAGATTCTATTTATATTTTGCATATCATTGTGAAAGTGATTATTTTATCATGTTGAGCATAAGATCAAGTTACCTATCTACGGAAGGATTATGTATACAGTTATGACCGTGAGCTTGCAAATGAGCAAATCGCTAAGGGTATTGAGAAGGAGGCCTACTTCTTAGTACCGAAGAACGTAGATAGGGTAAGACTGTGATTGGTAACATTCGGGGCCAACATAGGAAGATAATGTCGGCATAGCATAACATGATATGTGATTGCATTGTTACAAATGCATAAAGTGCATTGTTTATGAAAACCAATACAGGTATTATTTTATTTTATTTTAACCCATGTGTTGAGTAAAGTTTGGTAAGTCAATAAAGTTTAAATTTTGGCGATAACCCACTGAGTACTTTCGGTACTCACGCCCTGCATATGTTTTATAAATATGTATGTTGAGCTCGGAGATGACGATGGAGAAGAAAGCTGAGTTATGGATCTTTTGTTGTACATATAGTTATGCCCTGAATGTCATATCTTCACACATATCATTCAACCACCCTTCCGTTGTCAAACTCATAGATTTTGTTGTCAAGCTATGATAAACTCTTTTGTATGTTGGAGTTGTATTATATAAACTTTAAATGTTGATTTGGATTTCTGTTGATTGTCAATTAAATAGTTAAACCATTTTTATCATTGAAGTCATTGCAGATTGGAATTTATTATGTTTTTATCATAACTCAGTCATAGTCTAATTACTTAGTTAATCTTTTAATTAAGTAGTCGGGTCGTGACACTTAGAAATGAAGTTAATGAAGATCATGAGATATCTCTTTCTAGAAAATCTGAACAACCAAGATTGACAAGTAGGAAATTAAAAAACTTAGCAACCACCAAATCTGCCTATAAATACAAGACGATCGAGTAAAACAGGAAAGTCGGCCATTCACAATCATATCCGTCTTCACACACTGACACAAACTCTGCATTCTTTCCCACTCTTTTTCCCGCTCTCATCTTTGGGAAATTATCGTCGCTTGACTAGCCAGTCCGATCAGACGCGTTCGACTACTTTATCTCTCTTACATTAATTACTTATTTACTATTTATTTATTATCTTTTCATCGATTATTTCTTATCATTTAACCGACTTGAGCTTCGGGGGCCCTTACATCGACACACCCGCCGGTGCTTCTAGGAGGGCTCTAAAGCATTCTTTGGTCCAATGTTACTAGTGCCCGTCATACCAGACTAACTTGACATCTCTTTCTGTAATTGTTGGATCTATCTCCAATAATTTGGCCCCACTGTGGAGCCCTAGCAATCAAGCATACCGAAGAACTATAATGAAACTTCACTATGAGTAACCCGAACAACTTATGTGAAGTGAGCGATGCACCAACCCAATCGGAGTTGCTAGCCCAAATGGAGATGAACGTGAAAATCACCGCTCTGACCGAACAAATGACTTAAGAAATGGAGAATAGGTTATCACTGGAGAAATAAAATGTTGAGTTGATAGTCCGTTTGGAGGCAACAATAGCCCAAATCCAGACGCCTCTACCAAAGCAAGCACTCTTTTTACGGAGGTCCTGTATATGATTTTTTATTGGAGCAGAATTGAACATGTTCTTTTTTTTTTTATTAAAATTGGTTAACCGGTTAACCGATCGGTCGATATCAATATTTCATGTAGTTTCTAGGGATGTGCATCAACCGAACTGAATCGAAAAAACTGACCAAACCGATAATTTTCGGTCAGTTCGGTTCGGTTTTTGATAAAGCCAGTTTTAGGTTCGATTTAAAATTTTAATTAAAATTAATTTTCAGTTCGATTCTCGGTTTTATATTTTGGGTTCGGTTGGTAATCGAATAGAACCGAAATTATTATTTTTATATATTTATATATTTTATATAATAATTAATTAATATTTTAATTAAATAATTAGGATAAAAATATTTTTATTTAGAATATATATATATATATATATATATATATATATATATATATATATATATTTCGACCGATTTTTCGGTCCGAACGAAACATATCGATTTTTTCTGATCTTTCAATTTCGGTTAACCGAAACCAAACCAATTTCCATCCCTACTTAGTGAGGGGCGAATGTGCAAATTCCTGAAATATTTGCGAAAGACTCGAATAAGTAAAACGTTTAGGGGCTCAAACCGAAATTACATTAATTCAAGGACCGAACCAATTTCCATCCCTACTTAGTGAGGGGCGAATGTGCAAATTCCTGAAATATTTGCGAAAGACTCGAATAAGTAAAACGTTTAGGGGCTCAAACCGAAATTACATTAATTCAAGGAGTAGCGAGTAAGAAATAGCAGCGCAAATCTGCCTGAGCAATTTCTTCGCATGTGTAGAAGTTAGAAGATTTGCAGGAATTGGAAGAGGAGAAGGCCAAAAATGGGCATAAGATTCGTATTAATGGTGAACAAGCAAGGCCAGACTCGTCTAGCACAGTACTACGAATATCTAAACATCGAAGAACGACGAGCACTCGAAGGCGAAATTGTTCGTAAATGCCTCGCCCGCAACGAACAGCAGGTCTCCCTTTCTCTCATATTTGCTACTGAATTTCTGTCTGATGCTCGAGACTGAATTTCTCGAATTCGCCTCTTTTCAGAGACAAATTGATTTCTCACCAAAAATAGCTTGATAGAGGATTCCAGGGGAAATTTTGTTATGTGATTTAATGAAAAACTACATCGATCGGTAGAAGTTTTATCGGTTTAATTGATTTTTGGGTGGCTATGGTTAGCGATTTTATTTTAAGAAGGCATATTTGAATTATCTAGTGTGGCATTTAAGTCTTGAGACTTGATCCGCATGAGGCTGCATTTTCAGTCGCTCTAAATAATTAAGCGATCTAATGCAGTAGAATGGGGCCGTTTTATTTGTATTCGTAGAAGGTATCGGATTGGTTAAAGAATAGGGTTGTTTGGTGGGTATTAAATCATTAGCAGATTTTGCTGAAGATTAGAGTTTTATCTGGTAGTTCAACTGTGTTCATAGTTGAAGGGATTAATTTTCCTTTGTTCTTTTCTTATTCTAGTAACTTTTTCTCATCATATAAGAAAAAGCTTTGTTAAACTGCATCTTATTATACAGGAGTGTACTGTAGCTATATGTCACACCCAGACCTAGATGGATGTCCTTTAGAGAATAATGACAAGGTTCATTGGCTTACTTATATCTAAAGTATGAGACAATCTGCTTGAATCAGTCTCATTTTGTGCTACCTGCGGGAAGTAAAGTCATTCCTAATTTTCAAACATGCACAAATTTCTCATCTTTCAAAAGCAAACAGGAGTGACTGAAATGTCCTATCAAATCTAGTTAAATCTCAATTCGTTTATGTCAATGTCTGCTAATGATGTTGCCCTTTTTCTTAATCTTACATCAATATTTTTCTGCACTTCTCTGTGCTGATTGTAGAACATTTTTGTATCAGAGAAAAATAAATATTTTCCCTCATGAGTTGTTGGAGATATGCATAATTAGAAGAAATTATTTTTTTCTGTATTGAACAGTGTTCATTTGTCGAGCATCGGAACTACAAAGTGGTATACAGGCGATATGCATCATTATTTTTCCTGGTTGGAGTAGACAATGAAGAAGTAAGTCATACTGTCTCTTAGTGAAAGATTCTTCAGGGATTTATTGCTTGATCTTGTAATTTCTCTTCCTTCCACAATATGGAGTATATGGTGCTTTCTGCATGTAAAGAAATAATCTGAAAACATCTGGTTTCTCAATCCAATCTCATTGTTAAACTACTTAAGTCAACTACCTTGATAGTCTTTACTAACCTATTTCTGAAGACATGGTTGTATAAAGAGAGCTAAAGATAAAGAAAAATCCCACGGACATTGTGAATAAAGTCGAAACTTTGTGTGAGGTGTAGGAAGGTGATGTCCAGGCTCGCTCCCTCTCGCTCTGTCTCTCTCTTAAAGTGCAGCTTTGTAGCCCATGTTAGTTAAATTGTCTTATTTGTGATAGACTGATAGCTCAGTAACTGTTTGACCTGAATATTAATGGGATATATTTTGTCTATTCAAAGTAAGTGGAGTCTCTTTTCTCAAAAAAAAGGAGAAGAAAGAGTAAGTGCAGTCTCACAGAGGTTCTTTCCTCACTTATAGGATGTCTGGGTGATCATTTACATATATCTTTATCGATCATTTAGAATATGAAGCTCGCTAATCCCAGCCAAAGTTATGGACCTTATGGTTCTTCACCAAATTATTGCTTAACTAATAATTAATGGCTAATCAAGTCTCCAAAGAAAAAGTCTCTTGGTTGTTGTGGACAGCTTTCTGATGTAGATCTTGTGAAAATCCAAAATGTGGTTACTATTATTGATTAGTATGGTGAAGCATTATCTTAAACTTTATATGTTGGATCCTTTTTTTTTGTGTCTTTGCATCATTACTCTTAAGCACAGCTCTTGAGGTATGTTTAACTGAGAACTATGGTTCTAGTGAGATCATAGCTTGTGTCTATCTTGATTGTGGATCAAGAGTTGTGGCAGAGTTGCCAAACCATAAGATTGGATGCTCACATACTGACACATAAAGCTGTTAGCTATTGATGTTTTCTTATAACTAATATCTCCTACATTTTTCTTCTATGATTCAGTCAATCGGCCAGAGCTATATGTTTTTCACAAACTCTGGAATATCCTTGGCTCCTCAAAGTTGGAGTTAGGATAGGTATAACTGTAGCAAGGGATCACTTTCACTTATATTGACAAGATATGGAGGGTGTTTGGCTAAGCTTATAAGCTCTTTAAAACAGCTTATAAGTTGTTTAAGAGCTTATAAGTCGTTGCAGTGTTTGGCAAAATAAGCTCTTAAGCGACTTATAAGTCGTGAAAATAAGCTCAACGAATTATAAGCTCCCCTAAAAATAAGTTGGTCAACCCTAACTTATTTTTCCATAAATTTATAAACAATCATGAATTTATCAAAATGACCTTATTATAGTTCGTTATTTCCTACACATATAATATCAACTTCACATCTCGTCAATTTTATTTCTCTATCTACGATTTTCTCTCTCTAACTCACGATTATTTTTCTAGCTCAATGTTGTAAAAAGCGTGAAGCGGTAGTGAGGCGTTTTACCTTTTTGAGGCGAGGCGGTAAGCCTCGAGGCGGTCGAGGCGTAAGCCTCGACAATAAAGAACAAAAAAATCCAAAAAATTATAAATAAATTATAAAATAATAAATAACAAGTCCAACATTAAATAAAAGATTTTAAGTCTTAAAAGATCAAAACAAAGACATGAAGTGGGTATAAACAAGTAATTCATCAAAAATTTAAATATTTAAGTCATCCCATTCATCATCATCATCATTGTCCTCATTTTCTCTTGTCATCTCCTCAACATCCTCATCCTCTTCATCTTCCTCTTCCTCTTCCTCTTCTTCCTCATCAATCAAATTCACTTCAATCCTTCCTTTTTTACCTTTGCCTAAATTACATACAATGTAATTATGTAAGTAAATAAAAATATAAAAGTTATAAATAAAAATATTTTAACTTGAAATTTTAAATTAAAGTTTACCTTTTGAATTTGTGTTATTCTTTCTCTTCTTACTTGTAGTCCTTGATGAAGACGATGTTCCCACATTTGGCATTTGTGAATCATCTAAATGATCTTCGATTTCTTGATCCAAATCATCATTCACGTGTATAGTTTGACTTGCAACACTACCACTTTGCTCATTTGGCTCATTCATATTGCCAACATACCATTCATCATCGGAGGCTAAGTGATCAACTTCCAAAGGATCCTTATCTTTTGCACGACTTTTTATTTTGTGGTGTCTTGCTTTCAGCCTTCTATTGTACATGATATACACCAAAGAATTGAGCTTGCATGTAGTCAAACGATTCCTTTTCTTTGTGTGCACCTATAAAATTATAAATTAAATATTAAATAGTTATGTAAAATATAGAAATTGATTTAATAATAGCAATATATATTAAAAACAAAATACCTGATTGAACATACTCCAATTACGCTCACAAGTTGAAGATGAACATGTCAAACTCAATACTTTTACAGCAAAACTTTGAAGCTCTGGGGTTGAATCTCCATATTGAATCCACCAATCAGCTTTTGTGAATAAAACAAAATTAATTAGTGTTTAAACATTAAACAACAGATAATTAAAAAAATATTATTACTTAGTAACTTACCAGGAGATCTTGTTTTATAGCCCTCCAATGCTGTTTGTAGCCCAAAAAGCCCATGTTTTGTTCTAAATGCATCCAATTGAAGATCAGTTTGTAACCGGTCTTCTTGTGGAATCAGTTTTTCCATGCAAAACATCAAACCCTTCTTAATTTCATGGTGACTGGAGAAATTCGAAGAATACTGATGTCGAGGATTTAGAAAGTGAGATGCAGCATGTAAATCACAATGCAACTGATTTTCCCACTTTGCATCGATGATATCCCATATTTCTTTATAATCGGCAAGTTGATCGCCCAAATTTTTTGCAATCTCCTCATTGGCTGTATCAATGGCACCGTATATAAATCCCATTGCAGGCATTTGCTCATCATCCACCATTCTCAACACTTTCACTAATGGTCTTGTAGTATTCAAAGCATACGTAACTCTACGCCAAATCGTGGATCATTTAAAATTATCTTTTTCACTGCTTTTCCATCGCTTTTGTTTGCCCAAGTACTATTTGCCCATTCTGCAGAGGTGAACATGGCTTCTAAAGGTTGCCTTGACTCAATCAAACTCTCCAAAGTCAAAAAAGCTGTAGCAAATCTAGTAACTGCAGGTCGTATGAGCTCTCTCTTTGTGAATTTTCTCATCAGTGCCAACACAATCCATGATTGTATATAAAATTGCTCACTTTCCTTGCCTTCATCAATGCATTCTTGTGTTGTGGCAGCTCTCCAAGCTTCTCAAGCATTAAATCAATACAATGAGCTGCACATGCTGTCCAATATAGACTCTTTCTCTTTTCCATCAAAAGTTTTCCAGCAGCCTTATAGTTGCTAGCATTATCAGTAACAACTTGCACCACTATGTCCTCTCCAATTTCCTCCACAATGTCGTCAAGAAGCTTAAATAGCATTTGTGCATCTTTGACAACGTCTGAAGCATCAATTGACTTGAGAAAAACAGTCCCGTAGGGATTGTTAACCAAGATATTGATCAAGCTTCTCCCTCTCATGTCTTTCCATCCATCCGATAAGATTGAGACACCCGTTTGCATCCAAGTTTTCTTTATTTCTTCAACACAAATCGTGGTTGTCTTTACTTCTTCATTCAAAATCCATGTACTCAACTCATGCCTCGAAGGAACCCTCAAACCTTTCCCATATAAAGCAATGGACCTGCACATGCTTGCAAATGAAGGGGACTCAATGCAGTTGAAAGAAATCCCATTTTCAAAGAAAAATCTTCCTATGTCCAATGCCACTTGTCTTCTTGCTTCTTTTGCATGTTGAGACATAACTTGTGGCGGATTTGTAGCTTGCGTCGAACGAGCCTCATCAACTTCATCATCTTCATGTACAAGAAACTTATCCATCGGTCCTCTTATGCTTCTTGTGTCAATTTCATCATGAGAAGGGTTCGATCCATGAGCACTACTGCCTCCATAGTATGCTCCAGCATCAACCATTTCATCAAATTGTTCTTGTCGTTTTTGCTTTGTCGCTACCCCCTTCTTAAGGTAGTCAGATATTTCTTGTTTTACCTCAATTGGGACTTTTGGACATGCTCTGACATTCTTATGAGTGCAAGCAAGATGATCTTTCATTCTTCCAACTCCGCCTTTAATTTGTTGATGGCAAAAATTACATTCAATATATTTGTATCCTTTAGACGGATTTGGAATTTCTGTCCCATATTTCCAAGCTGGATCTTTTCTCGAACCCATAATCCTAATTTATAAAATTATTAAACTAAATTTAAATTATTTAATTAAACAATATGAATAAACTAACAAGTAACATGCTCAACTCATATACACATTAACATATATTCACTTCACTCGAAGCTAACCTATTATTATTCAGGAAGCTATTATTAATTTATTATTACTATTTTATTTACATCTATTATTTTTATTGAAAGACTGAGACGAAGAATTATTTTGTTCACATGAAGCTATTACCCTATTACAGGAAGTCCGGAAGCTATTATGTATGTTGATAGGAAGTTATTAGCCTATTAGTATTATTGGAAGCTATTAATATAATAAATTAATAATATGTATGTTCAGCTATTAGCCTATGCATATTACTAATTTACTGAAAGCTAGTATTAAATATTAATTTATGTTCACACACACACATGACACAACTCCTACTGTCAGACTCGTACATATAATGATATAATGCAATATTGCATTTCTGGGTACAAATCAATATAATATAATAATATTTTCACTTTTAGACAATAAATACATGCATACTCACACCACTCACAGACACATGCACACACACTGACACACACGACACATGTTACATAAATAATGTTGTTACTTATGTGAAGTGTGAACTGGAACTAGTCTAAATTATATAATATAATAATAATATTTTCAGACACACATGCACATGCACACACACCACTCGTCTGTCACACATGCACACACACACGACACATGCACACACACACATGCACACACACACGACACAT
Organism: Salvia rosmarinus; assembly: GCA_036937905.1. Classification (NCBI taxonomy): domain Eukaryota; kingdom Viridiplantae; phylum Streptophyta; class Magnoliopsida; order Lamiales; family Lamiaceae; genus Salvia; species Salvia rosmarinus. The sequence continues at coordinate 52,094,559 of CM072821.1, read as the reverse complement.
GCACACACACACTAGACAGTAGACACGACACATGCACACTGTAGTCTGTAAAATTATACAGCTAAGTCTATAGACTACAATAGTTATTTGACTTTTCAAATTACACTACACAAAAAACAGCTTCCCGTCGCACAACACACTGAGATACAGAAACGAACTGAAGTCTGAAACAGAAATTATCTTACCTTACGTGCGGCGACGGCGCGGTGCTGCGAGAGAGGAGGAGGGCGGCGGTGCTGCGAGGAGAGGAGAGGAGAGGCGCGGCCGTGTTACGAACTCACGAAGAGGAGAGGCGCTTGGAGGTTTTAACTTTTTAATTTTTAGCTTCTTCTTCTTCCAAGTTCCAACCCTAAATTTGTTATTAATATCGAATTAGGGTTGGGTTACTCTTATTTTATCTTAATTTCGTATGGGCCCATCCAATTTGGGCTCAAAACCCGTAAATTGAACATCAATTTTACGATGTACGCCTCGCGTACGCCTAAGCGTATTTTCGCCGCCTCTGCGCACCGAGGCGCACCGAGGCGGTCGGTGAGGCTTGCATATGGGTTTTCCGGGTGGAGGCGGTCGCCCCGGGGCATTTTCCGGCCGCCTCGCCCTGAGGCGCGCCTCGAGGCGGCCGCCTCCGGCGAATTTCACAACACTGCTCTAGCTTATAAGATCAATTATCCAAACACTTTAACAACTTATAATCACTTAAGACATTACCTCTTATAAGCTCTTGAAACATCTTATAAGCTCTTGGAGCTTATAAGCTCTTTAAAATAAGCTTAGCCAAACACCCCCATGTTGGACAAGTCAAACAGTTTATCATTCATCTGTGGATGTGTTGTGTAGACCTGGCATAGCAAATAGAAATTGGTATATATTACATAAGAGACTTTTTTTGGTAGATGTAAAAAAAATTAATTTTTAACGGCTTAGATAAAGTTTGAAAGTTAATATTCTATGTTCATTTAGGACCAATGGACATAATTAGGGACAACCAAATGCACGAAATCTATTTTTGTTATCAGATCCTTGAATGGGGTCACTAAGGAAATTAGAGGATTATGTAGAAATTATCATAGTTGGTCCAAATATACAGTTGTTCTTGTAGTATCTTAGATGATTAGAATGCAAAACACTAAAACCATTTGAAGCGGGTTGTTGTTGGGTCGTCTTTATGCAACTTGAAAGTTAATGAGTTTGCTTTTCTTTTACTTTAGGTGTTTTAGTGCTTAACTTATTTATAGTAATCAAAACAAGCTTAAAAGTAATCTACTACAGTAAGAATCCCATCACGCTTCGGCAACTGTGTCATCAGGCTTCTTGATTTAGCATATGATAACCTAGTTTAGAGACTCACAGAATTTGATGCTAAGCTCAAGTAAAATTTTACATCTATAATGCGAGTGAGCGATTGTAACTATAAAGCATTTTAAGTATTGCAAAGAGGAAAATCGGGAAGTTGGGTTGTAGAAATTACGAATTTCTGGATTATGGTACATTTAGTTTTCTAAAGTTAATTTTCTTATGTTGGATTAAATGTTACAAAGGATCGATATGATACACAATGACGTGACAGATTAAATTAATCGAGGGCCTATTTATTTAATCTCTTGCACAAGGAGCTTAACTGTCTGATGGCTGCATTAACTGGGGCCATGTGGGGAAGTTAACTTTCTATGGATTATATGCTGGCTCTGGTGATAACTTCTGAGATCCTCTCTCTCCTGCAGCCTGCCTATTCTTTTGTGGTCAATATGGTTTTGTACTTTTATTGGGTAGTTACGGTTATCATACGGATGGTTATTTCAGCAGTCAGGACTTGGGAGTAAATTGATTTATGGAGACAGAGAGAGAGCCTGATTTATTGAAGGAAACTATGCAGTAGTAATTTGGTATATTTTGCAAAATATATCACATATATATCACTTTGTTCGTCAAACAAAATAAAATGAAAAATAGGATTTCCATATGCATTTATCAGCCACTAATCACCAAAAGCACACATCGGATTGCCTTGCTCATAGTTTGGTTCAACAATCTCTTCCAAAATCTAAGACATCCCACTTAGAGTCATAGACTATACAAAATGCTTCCATATTGTCATGCTTATTAGCCTTTCTATGTGGAGCGAGCTTTTAGTTGCTTCTTGTGATATTCTGACTTCTTTGGTTATGTTTGCAGAATGAACTTGCTATATTGGAATTTATACACCTCTTAGTTGAAACTATGGACCGACATTTTGGCAATGTGGTAGGTTCCTAATCGTACACAAACAGATTATGTTGTTTCCACTAGTCAAAGTTGACTGAGTTTTATTTTTGCAGTGTGAGCTGGACATCATGTTCCATTTGGAGAAGGCACATTTCATGCTGGAGGAAATGGTTATGAATGGTTGTATCGTCGAGACCAGCAAGGCCAACATCCTCTCTCCGATACAACTTCTGGACAAAGCATCATAGTATGTAACTTGAATAACCTTGGAGAGTTTTGACAATTCTGTTTGTATCATTGTATCTCTGCAAATTCTGTTTCACCAAAACAATATACTATGTTTCTTGTTGTGATGGAGCTAAGTGCTCAACCTTGCATTTAAGAAACGCAGGGAACCCAAACATGCTATATTGGTTCTTTGAAAGCATTGTTATTAATCAATATCTTCTCCTTTCTATAAAATCCTAAAATTGGTAGAGATAGATCAAGTTATGTCCAATTGTGTAAAAGATAAATAATCAGACAGCAGCCGGCCAGCCACCCTTCCTCGGATCACTTACGCCGGTTAGTATTCCGTTGTATGCTTTGTTGTTCTTCATTTTTCTGTCCGAGACCGATGATTTGGTAATATTTTGCACCACGAGCTGACAGACTGCACCACCGGCTTCAGCATGCAGTTGGTGGCCTCTCTCCCTCAAGAATTGCTCTCTCTTCAGAGAGTTCGATGTGTTCGCCATTGATCACTGTCCAGTTCTCGTACGAGACAATATTTGGAATAAGCTGCAGCAGATATCAAGAAGAATGTGAAAATTCTTATTCCTAAATAAAGAGTATTGTAAGTTGCATAAATATTAGGATCAGGGTAGTAGGTATACCGTGTGATAGACTCTGGGAAACTCAACAGCTGCCAGAGGCTCCATGTCCAAGATAAAATGGTTGAGGAAAACCTGCGTCACTGCAGGAATAATGTCCATACCACCACTCCCACCCAAAACTCCTACTAGTTCATTGTCCTATCAAAATATATTTAGTTCAGTCAGTTCAATTCAGAAATCAGAAAACGATAGAGACCTATCGGTTCGATGCAAATTTTCAATTCCGATTGGATTATGCTCACCCCTACTATTACATATCTATTATATCTTAAGTTTCTATGTCATCTATACATGTCTTGTGTATTGGATATAGAAATCGAACCGGTGGAGATCAAAGACATGAAAAGTTGATGAAGTATAGTGAGTGGAGTTACCTTGAGGACAACGATGGGGGTCATAGAAGACAAGGGTCTCTTGTTTGGCCTAATAAAATTGGCTGGAGCAGGTGGGAGCTCATCAGGTGATACCTCAGTTGGTGTTGAGAAATCATCCATCTCATTGTTGAGAATTATGCCGGTGGAGAGTGAGAGCACCCCTCCTCCAAATGGATAGTTCACCGTCGTCGTCATTGACACCGCGTTCCTCTCTGAATCGACCACGCAGAAGTGGCTCGTCCCTTCATCCCTCAGCTGGCTCCATCTGAAACAAGCAGAAGAAAAAAGATCATTTGTACCACTACTCTTTGCCTACCAAGTAAAAATGATGAGGAATGAACCTAGGCAAATAATATTCTGGTGGGAATGTGGTGTTGTCGAATATCCTTTCTCGAATCTTATTGGCGAAAGAAGGCGAAAGCATGTCCGTCACGGTTCTGCTGATGTCCACGAACTCGGGGTCTCCCAGGTTCATCCTGATGGCGAACATATGCTTCAGGGCTTCGACCAAACGGTGCAGGCCTAATGGACCTTCAGCAGCATGCCGGTTTCCATAGCTGTCAAAGATGTTCAGGATCTGCACCAACTCATATTATTCAGACTCTGCACTTTTAGAAAGGGACGATGAATGCTTTGTTGATTAGTTGAGGAGAGGCAGCTCACCAGAGAAAGCCCAACCGTCCCACTAGAAGGAGGGGGCATTCCAAGAATCTTGTATCCCAACGCATCAGCCTCCACTGCATTAGTGACTCTTGCCCTGTAGTTTCTCAGATCCTCCATTGTCAGTATCCCTCCTGCTTTCCTCACGTCCTCGATCAGTCTCTCGCCTACTGATCCGTTGTACAGGGCTCCCGGGCCCTGTTCTGCAATTTCCTGCAAGGTGTTCCCGAGCTCCATGTTGAAGCAAATGTCGCCATATTTAAGCAGCTTGCCACTAGGTGCAAAAACTCGTGTTAGGCCGGGGTCGGCCATGATTTTTTTTTCTTGGCCGGCAATCTTTTCTGCGAGGCATGGGCTCACCACAAACCCGTCTCGAGCAAGCTTGATGGCAGGCTCAAACAACACCTTCCAAGGCAAGCGCCCGTACTTCAACCAGGCGACATGAAGCCCAGCTATCTCACCGGGCGTGCCCATTGCCAATGCACCTCGAACCTTAGCTTCTGCGTTGCTCTCATACATGTTCTACACGTGACAAGGACTATTTCAACGATCTATACTAAGAAATTAATGGCTGATGAAATGGGAAGCATCATATCCATGAAGCTACCTCTGAAGCAGCTGCTGGAGCAGTTTCCCTCATGTCGATTGCAAGTGCACCGGGCGTGGATGAGGATCGAACAACCATGAAAGCTCCACCTCCTATGCCGCTAGACATCGGACCCACAACTCCGAGGCACACTGCAGTAGCAACAGCAGCATCAACGGCGTGCCCGCCTTTTTCAAGCATAGAGACACCGATTTCAGAGCAACGGCCGTCGTCGGCTGCAACTACTGCTTGCTGTGACTCAATAACATCAACGTTTCTGATCGGATGTCTTGCCTTCAACTTGGAGTTATGATCATCACTTAGAGCAAAACCTGGTTCCGATTTTCTATTTTAGACGCTAAGAATCAAGAACTCATGCAACGTCATGTATCAGCAAATTTTGGATATGATTTAATTGAATTTCGCAGTCGTCTTATTTTTTCCTTAATTTTCTATTAACAAAATTATTTTCCATTATATAGAGTATATTCACATGTCAAATTGTGGTATAATTTTTATCCTTGAGTTAAAAGGTTTTGCCGCTTGAAATGAGATCAAGGTTTTCCCTTTTTCTACTACAAAAACTTGGATCAAATTATTCCCAGAAAATCAGAAGAAATTTACTGAAAATCGAGCCAATAAGCACCAGAAAGAAAGCAGTTTTTTTTTCCTGTAAAACCGAGGTGTGAGAAGCAAAAAAGGACAAGAAATGGAAGAAAACAAATGAATAGTACTCACATGCTATGGCTGTGGCTGAAAAAGCAAGAAAAAGAAAGCAGAGAGCTCTACTCCTTCTCCTCCTCCTCCTACTCCTCTCCCCACTCCCATCATCACTACCCAGTAGAGAAGTCTCGAATTGCTGCTCATCTCTCCCCATCTCTCTCTAGAAACACAGAGTTTTGAGTGATCTTGGCCTAATTAAGGTGTCTGTTGTACGTTGGTTTGGTGAAGATGATGAGTGATAAAGAAGAGAGGAGGATGAATGATGAATAGTAAGTAGAATCATGAATTCGATCGTCTCAAAACAGAAAGAATCTTTTGGCCTGTCTGACTGTTTATCATATATATGTATATATGTCAGTTTATACGATGCCAAAAGTCGTATTGGATATTGACATTCGGTTGCGTGTACTTAAACGGGTTAAGAACCAAGTTGCCCCATTAATCAATATTCATATCTTATACTGTTTTCTCACAAAAATATCATATGTTTGATCGTCAAACGTTTTAAAAATATAGTTGATAGATATTTTTTGAATGGATAAAATAAAAACTTTAAAGGTAAAATCAAAAGAAATAAAGTAGAATAATTTATTAAAATGAAAAATGATATATTTTTTTGTGAATATCTAAAATAGAAATTATGAGATGGTTTTGGAGAAAAATATGTATCACTTTGTTTCACTAATTAAACAAGCAAATAGGAATCTTCAACCTAATGTTTTCATCTTCCCCCACTTATTTAATTGCAGGACAACTAACCCACCACCCTCTGTCCTCTGTCCTTGCGTATAGTATAAGGACAGAGGCTGATAAAAGTGAAAGCACCAATAAGAATTTGAGTTTTATAGCCACTTTTATTGCATGATGCTAATACATTCTTGGTGAGACACACCAATTACTAGAAAAAATAAAAACTCTCTTTCTGCCACTCTCTTCTTCTTCCATCAAATTTTCATTTGCATTGAATTTTAGAATTCTAAGTTAAATTCTTCTTGTTGTCATATTTTACGTGTCTTTTTGCGAAATATGTGTGTTTTAATGAAGTAATTGTGAAAATACAAGTTATTATGAGTTCTGTTATAAATAGTTTGAGATTACTTGAGAATTTGATCTAAAACTGATTATTTTTGCGACATTATAGAATGACACCCATTAACATTCCTACGTATATGGATTTTGAGCGGTTTCGAGTCAGTGCGGCTGAAATCCACCCATTAATATTCCTATATACTAGATGGCTAGAACAGAACACAATTGAGTAATACACGATTGAATTACATATTGTACAGTCGATTCATATGTGCATAGTTAATAAAAAAAAGAACGTAATTGACTAGTATACATCAACCTATATAAGTAAGAAATTACCATTTTTTATACTATTATCACAAAGACTTGTCTGCGCTTTGAAGCACTATGCGCGCCACACAAGTCTTTTGTCCTATTCAAAAATTTCCCATTCTTTGAAAAAGAGACAGAAAATGAAGTTTTGAAAAATATCCAACTCTTCAACTACCTCTCACTTATATCCAAATTAGCTAAAAGCACTTTAAAATCAATATTTCTTGATTATTCATTTTCATACTAATTCGTGCTTCTAAAATGGTATCTCAACCTAAGCGTTTATTGAGGAAATGTTTTATATTTAGTTAATTAAGTGTTATCCTAATGGAGGAGACTCCAAGAAAAACTATGGATGCAAACCATTGTCCAAGATGCGATGCGTATCGTTTTATCTCAAAAAATTGGAGAAAATGGAAGAACGTCTGAGAGATGTTCTTAGATGGACATAAAATCATCTTGACCATTTTGTTTCAAATAACGAGACGAAACAACATATTCGGATTGTGCACACAAATTTAAGGAGAACCGAGGAACTTTTCATGGTCAACACCCAACTTCAAGATGCGTTAATAATCATGATAGATAGCTCTCATCCGCCCACAATTAATGGAGCTAAAAGATAAAGATACAACTTCTACTTCTACTGATGGGTCCCAAAGAATAAGGTTTCAGGTGTAAGGATGGAGAATACACCTGGTTGAAAAATTTAATTCTTCTTCAGACTTAACAAAAGAGTGACTAAGTCAATGGCTAGTCTCGCTAAAGACAAGGACTGCCAATCAGCGAGCTTCAGTGCTAAAGCTCATAGTGTGCGCAAAATGTAGTGGAATAGAAAGGCTAGTCATCCGACATACTCAAGTGATAAGCCTCGTTTTACATGATTTATAAAATTATATTCGTTTCGTTTCTAAGTGACAAGTGATCTTTTGAGTTGTCTTTTGATATATTTATGTTTACCTTGGAAGATATTATCTTGTGTGTATTTCATGTCATTTTAGCATAGGTTTTAATGTCAAAAGGTGGATAACGATAAAGAGGAATCAATAGCCGGTCATGAGCTCATGCGAAGAAGAACTTTGAAAACGACGTTGAATATGATGAAATGTATTTGACAAGGATGGATGTACAAAGTTGACTATGTTAAAGAGCATCTCAATAGGAGTCCGTAGGCAAACGGATTGTAATTCGGTCCGGACGAGAGAACGGAGGCGAAATAAGCGAAGTCGCGTGTAGCCAGAAAAGGCGATTCGCGAGTTTTGCTCGCGACCTAAGGTCGCAAGGGCAAAACTCGCGAAATCATAATTTTCAGCAATTTGAGACACCTAGTCCATGTATACTTCTAATCCAAGTCATAATAGGATTGAATCAGTCAGAATATGATTGAATCAGTCGAATAGGATTGAATCAGTCGAATAGGATTGAATCAGTCGAGAATAGGATTGGGAATTTATGAAAAAGGGAGCTTATGTTTTATTATAAATAGGGAGATAGAGCGAGAGCTTAAAACACCATTCAGGCGAACACAAAGTCTTCTTTATTTTCTTTTGCAAGTTCTTTTCCGTTTAATTTAGTTTAGCTTTTCTTTAAGTATTTTCATTCCAATTTCATAGTTTAGTATTAGAATTCAAAATTTCTTCCGGATTCAAGTCGCTACAATTGTTCTTCGTGGATTCTTACGGTTTTATCTATCTATCTTAATTTATGTTTTATTTAATTATTTATTGCTTTGGTAATTTAATTATCGTAGCTAAAATTCATCTTGATCCTGGGGTTTGCATGATTCGATCCTATATGTTGTGATTACATATCGCTATTTACCTTCCAGGCATTGATTCATGATTCTTGGTGCTTATTTATATGTGTTGATTTCTTATCAATCTTGATGCATATCTAGTTGTCGGTTAATTACGTAATTGTATTAATTGTCAATCGATCTTGAATGCATGATACGAATAAGCGCTTGAGTCGTGGTGAGATAGGATATTCGTAGGAAGCATATTCTTAGTGATCCTTTTGAGTTACTTGTTTTCACCTAGAATGGTAGGAAAACTCGTAATCTCTTCGCCGCAATTGTCGTAATTGAAGTTGTTGGTTATATTTGTGATCTTCCATCTTATGCGGATTAAAATTGGCTAATAGGAGCAGGATAAACATACGTTGTGGATAGGATTAATGCATCCCTTGGATTAGTCTCTCTTATCTGCATTTTATCATCCGTGATTTTATTGCTTTATTTATATTTACGCATGGTTACATCGCTTTGGATTAATTTCCGAAGCCTGTTATATCATCACCCGATTTACGTGCGAATAATGATGAATTATCGTTGAGCTAGCTTCTATGTTTTCGTGATACAATCCACAGAGATCGATACTCGCTTACCTTCTATATCGCCTTTTACGTGTGAAAAGGGGCGATCAAATTTTAGGCGCCGTTCGGGATTGTTAAGATTACATAGGAATAATTTGACGATTGGGATTTATTAATTCAAGTTATATATTATATTATTTATTTATTGTTACGGTGAATTCTCTCTTTTCTCGGTAGTTTATGCATACAAGATCTCGGGGACCTCCGAAATATTACTAGATCCCGAGATCGAAAGCTCTCAAATGAGAAGAGGGCGAGAGAAGAGGCGGGCTGCAATGGCGGCTAATCCACGAGCAGGGCATTCCTCCCGAGCAAGCTGCACGCATGTTAGCGATTTCGCAGAGATGCGGCGCGGATGAGCGAATATGGGACTCTAGTCCTGCTCGACGAGACCTCGAATTATATGTACCGACCTCCCTTGAACAATTCCAAGGAGGCGGATGGGGCCCGAAGTCAATGCAAACAACTTGAGTTAAAGCCGACCCTAATCGGCATGGTACAAGGAGAGGCGGTTTGGGGAGGAGTCACAGAGGACCCAAATGCGCATCTTGAGACATTCCTCGACATTTGTGACACCATCAAGCGAATGGGGTGCCACAAGACACGATTCGGATCGCATGTTCGGATTCTCTGCGTAGTCGGCGAAGGAGTGGTTGAGAGTTTGGACCGTCGGGCATAAGCAGTTGGGGGATCTTGCGAAAAGTTCCTCTCAAAGTATTTTCCATGACCAAAGCCCGAAAATCATCGCGAGATGTCCCACTTCTCCCGGCTAGGAGATGAGTCATTGTTCGAGTTGTGGGAGCGATTGAGGGCTATTGAGAAAGTGCCCACAACACGGATTCTCAAAGAACGGCAGATCACACAGTTCTACGGTGGGTGACATGGCATCAAGGAGCATAGTGGATGCGTCGGCGGTGGATGTTTATTGAATCGTCGTGTAGGAGGCGATCGCATCATAGAAGAGATGGCGGCAAATAGTTATCAATGGCCACAGAGAACGCATGATGGTTAAGCGGCGGTGTCGAGGCGATTAATCTGACGGTGATGAAGCAATTCACTCTTTTGAAGAGTCGGATCGAGACGAAGAGGTCAACCACATCAATCGGAGGAATCATGGAAATCCGGCATCTGATGCGAATAATGAAATCATCCAAATTTCTCGACGCATGACCCAATAATTTTCAATGACCTCGCTTGGTTTCTCGATTCGAATGGAGTGATTCAAGAGACGAAGAAGCCGAGTCTAGAGGACATGATCGCGGTTGGTTGTAAGCAACCAACAATTGACGACGAACGAACTCATTTATAAGCAACAAGGCGGAAGATTAATCATTTGGAGTCCACTTTGGCGGCTATGGGAAAGCATATGAAGATTTTGGAAAATCAGTTGGTCAAGTAGCCGTCTGATTGAATGCACTACAAAAGAGGCCAATTTCGAGTGTCTGAAGGTAAACCCGAAAAATCAATGTTTCGCCATCCGACGAGAAGTGGACAAGCTTACAGAAGCCGTACGAGCAAGAAAGTGGCGGAGCGAAACTTCGCGACCGAGCTCGGACCATGAGCCCGATCGCGAGGAGTCCCGAATTTGCCCTGAGGCGCTCGCGGCCGAGCACGCGCCCGCGAGCCCGACCGCGAGCCATCGTTGTCTTGCGCCCAGATTTGTTCGCGGCGACACAGCGCCGCAAGTTCGAGCGAAGAAGGATTGCGGCCAGAGCGGATGCCTCGCGACCGCCCGCCGTGATCGCGGTCGACCGCGAAGAGCCTCAAGTCCAATCTTTGCACGTACTCCTCCGGTCCCGTTTTCGAGTCGGCTAGTCAAGTCGAAATATGACGAGGAGTTTGCACGTTCAAAGAGATTTTCAAAAGTTGAGATCAATTTGCTCTCTTTGAAGCATTGCGAAACATGCCGGATACATGAAATTTTTAAAGGCGCTTGCAAGCAAGAAGAAATTGGGAAAATTTGAAAAATTACCCTATCCAGAAGAATGCGCGTGCCGTCTTGAAGAGAAGCTCCTCTAAAGCGAAGGATCGGCGGTTTACGTTGGAGTGCGAGATTGCGAGCACACGTCCCCAACGTGTTGTGTGATTTAGGGCGAGCATAAACGATGCCGTTAAATGTGTTCAATCGCTTGGGGTGGGCAAGCGAAGAAGACCTCCATTTCACCGATGATGGTGACGAGGTTAGTCACATATCCTAAAGGTATCGTAGAAGATGTGTTGGTGAGAATTCGGGACTTTGTTTTCCTGCCGATTTTGTGATTTTAGATATCCCCGAATTCAAACAACAACCGCTAATCTTGGGTAGGTATTTTCTAGCAACTGGTCATGCTTTAATTGGCGTGCGGGAAGGTGATCTAACTTTTCGTGTTAACGATGAGAAGTGAAAATCTCAATCTATGGCGCCATCCGCGACACGATAGTGCGAGCATGAAGAGTGTCATTCAATCACCACTTGTTGCGACTAGCGAATCTCGAGCTTGGATGTCAACCGACTAGTTGACAAGGGTGCTACAAAGAAAGATGGACTCGGCATGGAACTCGGTGACTTGTTCAAGTTTGGGAGGCCACTTCCACACTCGGTGGTGGTCTGCGGTCAGCGCAAAATATAGAGGCAAGCAAAGATTTGGTAAGAAGGCTGCGCCAAATCGCGATTGATCGAGGTTAGTATTGGTCAGCTAAAGACATTTAAATTTAGCACTTGTTGGGAGGTAACCCAATGTTTTCTTTGTTTTGGTTTGTTTTCGTTTTGTTCATTTTCTTTTGTTTGTGTTTGTTTTGTTTTCGTGTTTGGGTTTTGTGTACATTTTGTGGGTTGAGTTGAATGACGAGCAGTAGATGATGAGAATTGTTTTATTAGAAAATTTATTACAACTGGTTTTGTGAGACGAAGCATGTTATGATTGTTGTGAGTATTGAGCCTTTGAGAACTTGATCACACTTTTGAAACCCATGAGACTTGAGCTTTTGATTGTCATATCTTTTCGATCTTGTTTTTCTGTGTGAATAGTTTGAAATAGCATGTGTTCTCTAGAACTTGCTCGGTTCTTTTCGAGGTTGCATTGATGTGCTTAAGAATTTTGAAATGATATTAGGCATTCTTTTCTTAGCTTTATACACTATCCAAACACTAACTGTTATTATCCTTTGATGAGCCCGTTTGAGCCTACCTTATTCATTCATATAGCCGTGGGTTGGGTTATGTTGTTAATGTGATTTTTGGTTGCTTGAATGAAAGGTTGAGAAAAGAAAGGAAGAGAATAATTGTTGAGAAGTGATAATAATAAAATAGTTGCTTACCCATATAAGTTCAAAAAATAAATAAATAAATAAATGACACAAGTGTGTGAAAAGAACATAAATGGGTAAGTAGCTAGTGCTTGAGATGAGTATATCACTTATATGAAAATTGTGGAATTCTTAGAAAAAATGACTCTTTGGTGTAGAGATTTGAAATGAATTGTGAAAGTTTGAGAATTATGTCTTGTGATACTTATGATGTTTTTCATTATGGGATTATGAGTCACTTAGCCTAAATATATCCTACCCTACCAAAGACCCTACATTATAACCTTATATAAAGACCTTCTTGATCTTAGTTCTTGAGCACATATTTGAGCAATGGAGAATTAGGCGATTTGCAAGCTTATGGTAGATTCCATGTGTTTTAAACTTTGAGTATACACATCCTCCTTGATACACTTGAGTGTTTGAGATTTCTTATATATATATCCATGTCGTGAGGATTCAAGTTTGAGAAGGCTTGTGCTTATGATTATTATGATGTGTGGAGTTTAACGAAGATGTTGTGATTTGATTCATTTGAGTGAATCGTTTATTGCTCATTGCTCACGAGGCTTATTGCTTTTATCGTTCGACTCTTTACATCAGGTCGTCTCTCTCTTGTTTTAATTTGTTTGAGGACAAACAAAGGGTAAGTTGGGGAGTTGATAAGCCTCGTTTTACATGATTTATAAGGCTATATTCGTTTTGTTTCTAAGTGACAAGTGATCTTTTGAGTTGTCTTTTGATATATTTATGTTTACCTTGGAAGATATTATGCGTGTGTATTTCATGTCATTTAGCATAGGTTTTAATGTCAAAAGGTGGATCACGATAAAGAGGAATCAATAGCCCGTCGCGAGCTCATGCAAGAAGCATTTGAAAATGACGTTGAATATGATGAAATGGATTTGACAAGGATGGATGTACAAATTTGACTATGTTAAAGAGCATCTCAATAGGAGTCCGTAGGCGTAAGCGGATTGTAATTGGTCCGGACGAGAGAGATCGGGCGAACAACATGTCGCGTGCAGCCGAGAAAAGACGATTCGCGAGTTTTGCTCGCGACCTAAAATCGCAAGGGCAAAACTCGCGAAATCATGAATTTTCAGCAATTTGAGACACCTAGTCCATGTATACTTCTAATCCGAGTCAGAATAGGATTGAATTAGAGTCAGAATAGGATTGAATCAGAGTTAGAATAGGATTGAATCAGAGTCAGAATATGATTGGGGAATTTATGAAAAAAGGGAGCTTATGTTTTATTATAAATAGGGAGATAGAGCAGTAGCTTAAAAACACCATTCCAGAGCAGAACACAAAGTATTTTTTATTTTCTTTTGCAAGTTATTTTCCCGTTTAATTTAGTTTAGCTTTTTCTTTAAGTATTTTCATTCCAATTTCATAGTTTAGTATTAGAATTCAAAATTTCTTCCGGATTCAAGTCGCTACAATTGTTCTTCGTGGATTTTACGGTTTTATCTATCTATCTTAATTTATGTTTTATTTAATTATTTATTGCTTTGGTAATTTAATTATCGTAGCTAAAATTCCTTCTTGATCTAGGGTTTGCATGATTCGATCCTATATGTTGTGATTTATTATCGCTATTTACCTTCCGGCATTGATTCATGATTCTTGGTGCTTATTTATATGTGTTGATTTCTTATCAATCTTGATGCATATCTAGTTGTCGGTTAATTACGTAATTGTATTAATTGTCAATCGATCTTGAATGAATGATACGAATAAGCCTTGAGTCGTAGCTGAGATAAGATATTCGTATGAAGCATATTCTTAGTGATCCTTTTGGAGTTACTTGTTTTCACCTAGAATGGTAGGAAAACTCGTAATCTCTGCCGCAATTGTCGTAATTGAAGTTGTTGGTTATATTTGTGATCTTCCATCTTATGCGGATTAAAATTGGCTAATAGGAACAAGATAAACATCGTTGTGGATAGGATTAATGCATCCCAGGATTAGTCTCTCTATCTGCATTTTATCATCCGTGATTTTATTGCTTTATTTATATTTACGCATGGTTACATCGCTTTGGATTAATTTCGAAGCCTGTTATATCATCACCCGATTTACGTGCTTGAATAATGATGAATTATCGTTGAGCTAGCTTCTATGTTTTCGTGATACAATCACGTGGATACGATACTCGCTTACCTTCTATATACGCCTTTTACGTGTGAAAAGTGAGCGATCATCAAGTAGCATAAGCAACGCAAAGTATAAATTCAAATGCATGCAAATGTCTGATTGAGAAGTGAGTTATCAGATGGAGTCTGAGTTCACTATTATACAGTGCAATGTTCAGATATATAATTTAAAGCAACAAACAATAAACTAGTAAATGACACAAGGATTTAACATGATTTGAGTAAAACCCTTATATGTTCACGAACCAATAAACATGTGAATTTCAATTAACCGTAATTTATTTTATATACTTTCATGGAAAGTGATTTCTAATCCCACGTACTTGAGATCGTTTGTCCTTAGGTTATCAAGGAAACATCTCTCATCTTTTGCTTTCACCTAGTTCATCGCTAGATTGTAATAATGTTGAATTACCAACCAAGATTGAAGGAACCTTCTCATTGCCAAAAAGAAGCAAGATAAACAGATTCTAACCCTATGTTAGAGGAGGAAAATCAAGAAGGAGTTCATAGAAATCAAGATCTATGTGGACACGACAAAATGCTATATCCTACAAATATGGACAAAAGAACGAACCAACAAGAAGTTGATTCTCATCTCAGGGATCCAATTCTCAAGGAAAAAAATCCAATGATAAAGACTTTCAGGCATGCCCATACAAGGGCAAATGAAAGGTTCAAAGATTGCAACCGATGGACTTGCGGTACAAAAAGGGTATATTTTCACAAATTTCTTGATAACGAGCATAAAAGGATGAGGAGATTCGATACTATACTATACATCGAAGATGTTGTCTACTACTAAGAATTGGTATAATTCAAAGATATACACTCAGATGAGAGTATAAAAAAAAGATGTATTTAGTAAAGAGAGTGAGTTTGACGGATATTTAGAATCAAATTCCAACTGAATGAGAAGCATGCCATCAGGAGCGTAATGACAAATTGAGATTCACCAACCGAACTATCATATTGTAAAATCTGATGAATAAAATCATGAAGAAAAGCATGAGTATACAAAAGTATCAAGACTTTTCAACAGGTTGTCTACACCATGTTCTAACATGTCGGAATATATGATTTTAATCATGTATTCAAGCTTCTCGATGATCTTTCTTGGAATATCATAATCCACCATACATTGATTTTGATCCTAGCATGCTCCTATTAATTTAATACGTCACATAGGTGTTTACAGAAAAACCTGCAAACTGATGGCACAAACAATCAATAACTGATTCTAGTTCTGATGTTCTGGACTATATCTCGTTGCCTGAATTTTTCAGATATTGGATGGACAATATTCTTCAAAAAATACACAGAGAGAAAATAGAAGCATATGCTTATGGAACAGTTTAAATTTCATCCCACCTTCTAGGTCTATATATAGTGGTAAGTATCCCCTTAATAGATAATTATTACTATATATCTAGAATATCTTGTATCTTATTTGATATATTTTTCATATATCTAAAGATACTATATTTATCTCATAATATCTTCAAAAAGGAATAATATTATAATAATACACTGGAGAGGCCCAGTAATTGTAGAATTTAAAATTCACTCCTTCATAGACCCTATTGGGCCAGTACATGGATTAAATACAAAGAATAAAGATGAGCATCAAATGAATTAATTTTCTATGTTCAGCCCAGAACATAATTAATCCATAAATATTAATTCATTCCACTATAGAATTAATATTGACTTGCCTCTTTACTTCCGTTTGAGTCGAGGCTTGTATTAGACTTAAATAATCTTTATATTTAAGATATCGAACATCCATTAATTAATTCAAGCTTCTGAAAACTCAAATTAATTAATTACTTAATTTTCTTAAGTAGTAACGCTCAATCTTATTATTGTATCTGAACTTAATCAACCTGTAGGGTTTAATACGATAAACTTTTGAGCTTTTTAAGAAGATGTCATCAACCTAAACTAGATACAGTTACTTAATACAGATTTTCAAATATTATACACGAACTATTCCCACCCAATATGTAAAGTATATTGAGTCATCACATGACTCTCAACCATAACATTCAAAGTGAGAGTCAGACATGTATATACATCTGAAATCTTATTAGGGTTTGGATTACATTAAGTCACCAAGATCTAGGTTCTTCACTATAGTCAGATAGAAAAACACATCTCACTGCGATCCTTATCAATACGTGAAGACGTACCAATATAAACAAGTAATCAAGACAGACTATTTTCCGTTTACACTGCAGCCTAAACCAACAGCTCGTCCTCAAGTCATTTGACTGTTATATTAATTTATATCTCATAAGGTTAATACAATCATATGATCTTCTGTGATCTACAACACACGATATGATCTAGTATACAATGAGATAAAAGGACATTCTTATGGAAAATGTTAACGATTCAGATAGAAGAATAATAGTGAACTTGGTAACATTGTATACAAGCATACAACGTCTTGCTTTCAGTATACAAACCCAACATAAGAAACCTCACTCTAAAAAAGAGGAAACATAATGTAATATATGGAATTAGCAGACGAGAAATGTTGCTTCCAATTGAGCTTACTAGAAATCAAGTTGAAATACAACTGATATCGACAAGCGATATACGAGAAGATCTACATAGATTAAAGCTAGAAATTGATTATTGATCGCTTAATTTTCTACCAATTAAATGATAGTAAAAACAACAAGTATTATATCGTATCCACAGGGATTGATAATCGAAAACACAGCGATCAATTCACACAGAATCTTGATTACTATTCAGGCAACAAAGTTAAGAAGGTGAAGATTAAAATAGACTCAAATTAAATAAAATAAATTCAAGAATGAAAGACTGACCCTATGGATGTACTTAACCTAACAAGATTCACACAATTAATCTATTAACATGTTTACCAATTTAATCCACATTCATATGAAGGATCACTAATGTAACTACAGTCTTCCGCCATGACAGCCTATAGTAGTAGGTTAGCCTAAACTTTATCTCCGCCAAGTCTCAAGAGAAGTAAGCTAATTACCAAAAGCACACAAAGAATAACCTCCTACAGTTCACCTATCTCCCAGGTCTCAAGGTAAGATCTGTATTATGTATTCAAGATATCGACTATGTAATTAATTCCACCAGGACATCAATCACATAACTAGCATGCATCAATATTGATCAGGTACCAATACATGAGAATTAAAGCCAAGAATCATAAATCATGAATGGGACGGCAAAACAATATCACCAGATAAATCATACGAATCTAGTCAGACATACAAACCCTAGGATCGATACATAATTTACCTACTCATAATTAAAATACTAAAACAAGAATTAAATAAAGATAACATGAATTGAATTGAATAGATAAAACCGTAGGAATCCACGATGAATACTGTAACAACTCGAATCCGTAAATATTCTGAACTAAATATAAAAACTGAATTCTCTAAAGCTAAACTAAATATGCTTTCTGTTCTGGAATGTAAAAATGTGCAAAAGGTAAAAGCTAAGGTGTGTCAGGCCTCCCGTTCTATCTCGACTGCGGCTATATGGAACCCTAGGACGCATTGGCTTCCGAGGTTAGCTCGCGAGCAAGGGTCGCTAGTGAAATTCGTGAGCTATCGCTTCTGGCGCGCGTCCGTCTTTCCTTGCGACCTTCACTCGCGGCACAATGTCGCGAGGAAGACTCGTGAGGCGTAGTCGTTCTGATTTCGTATTTAAAGCTCGCGAGTCTTCTTCGCACGGTAAAGTCGTGAGCTATCACGGGCCAACAATTCCTCTTTATCGTGATCCACCTTTTTGAGATCAAAACCTATGCTAAAATGACACGAAATACACACGGCATAATATCTTTCAAGGTAAACATAATCATATCAAAAGAAAGCTCAAATGATCACTTATCAATTATAAAATGAATGGAAATGGCCATATAAATTAGGCATAAATGAGGTTTATCAGTCATACTATGGAGTTGATTCACTAATTGATGTTGCAGTTTACGATAAAAGAATTCAGAATTATAAAGATGCAGTCATCGATACTATCTTAGGAATCTATGTGCCAAACAAATTATATCAATCCTCTAACTGGGGATTTAATATAACATCAGTGATGTATACTTCAACAGATCCTGACTTTTTATCAAGACTTCAAGAGAAAATAATTGATGGAAGTAGGAAACAGACCCTATTCCCTAATGTATCAAGTTTCATATACTCTTTTCAATTCACATCATGCAAAACTATATCCAGAAGGATGTCGATGAGTCATCACAAGATTTATTGCAACATGAGGGAAAATTATTCTTCCATATAATGTGTTGTATTATTTAAAGAATTCAGAGTCTAACCACTATATTGGGATTCTGGATATTGGAGGTTTTGAAATGGAAAATCAAGGCAAAGACAGATGAGAAACAGATTTCCTAATCCTAGGTTTAAATTTCCTCAACAAATGCAAGCTATGGGAAAAATAAGAAGAGGGAATGGAGATCAGGATTGGCAAGAAAAGACTGCTGATCGAATTACAAGTTTATTCTCAATATATATCTCAATTGAGATTCTATACAAATAAATATAAGAAATAATATTTTACTGCTTATATTGATTCTAGTGCAGGTTTTTACATAGCAAAGAAATGAGTTTTTCCAATAGATTTAGAAGAAGATCTATCCCAAATTGCTGGAAGTGACTTTCAAAAAATATCTTACTCTTCTACAAGGGAATAAGTTAGTCGGGAATCTTGATAGTCGGAGCTGGAAAAACACCTTGGTATAAAGTCCAATCTCCATCAATCTATGTCCACGATACAGTTGTAGACATTCTATTGGAAATAATTCCCTTCAAATGTAAAAAGTATAAGCAAGACAGTAGAAGGAGGAAATTGGTATTACACAACTAATTGCAATTACAAAATTATTGTCCAACGGTTGAAAGGGCATTCAACCGACAAATTCCACTCAATTTTCATAGCAAATGTTAATGAAGGAAAACTTCGACATCCAAAAATGAAAGATCGAAGATAGTTCAACGAAATAATGCTAAGTTGCAGAATTTGAGAACTTGCAGAAGATCTTGATGAAGTGAAAATATAAATCCTCAAGTGATTTTAATATCCAACCAAGATATGACTGAAGGAACCATGGTGTCTCTTAATGGTGTCAATAGAAAAATAGTTAATCTATAATAAAAATCCTTTGGCAGTTTAGGAGAAAAAATTACTCAAAGCTACCTTGAAGATTAAACCAAACAAGGAGTGCGAGTTAGTAAGATCCAAACCAATTCTTATGAACCTCAAATATCAATAGGATATGAGCTTGATAATCAGATAGCACCTTGATTTAAAGTTGATCGAACCAGGAAACTCTTCATACAATAGTCTCATATTTATGATAAGGAGTCATGGTGAGATCAAGAAAACTAAAACACAAACTTGTTATTAATTAGAAATGAATTAATGGTATTCTAGAGTTTGACGGATATTTTATTCCGAATAGAAAACACCTTATCAACTGCTGGATGTTCAACAAAGGCCTTGCAAAATGAAAAAATATATTTAGGTCGTTAAATAAATATGTTCTATTTATTTGGACATGAGTACATCAGAAAAGGATGAGCCAGCTAAAGGTCTGCAATAAGGTCTCGATTTCACAGGACGAAGATGACCTATTTATGTACAAAAATACAAGTGATTATTGGTGGGCAGCAATACTTACAAAGATCACTCCGACGAGAGAATTCGTTCAGATATTGTACTGATTTGTTTTCATAAGAAGTAGTATGTTGGCATGTCAACGAAAACTTCTTAGTAGTGCAGGCTTTAAAACATGACCTTTATTGTTACTTTACTCTAAAAGTTGATAATACGCAAGTTAAAATTTTCCTACAAACAAGACTGAATCTAAGCGAGAAAATGCTAGATTACTTAGATGGCAAGTTGAATCCCGATATTATAGTTTTGATATTGTCATTCTAAAATCTCATGAAATATTCTTGCATAGTATTTGAGAAAGATATGAGTTGAGTGAGGTCAACTCCATCATAATAGCCTAAAGGCATTTCCATGAACACATGGAGTTGCTTCAAGGCGAATGAGATGAGTGTGTTCTCTATGTTGAACAATCAAGGAGAATTAAGTTGTCGATAATGTGAAAGTTAATGAAAAGATACAAGAATACATGCAGACTTCGAATTCACTTCATTATGCATTGTTCTTAGTCCTCTTTCGAGCTTCCAGTTTACTGTTGGAAAAAGAAGCTATTCAAATATATGGCTTTCAACCTGTAGTTAGGGGTGAGCAAAACCAGATCGAAACCGAAAAACCGAACCGAACCGAACCGAAATTGGCGGTTCGGTTCGGTTTTTTTTCTAAAACGGTGCGGTTTGGTTTGAAATATAGAAACCGAATTTTATTCGGTTCGGGTTCGGTTTTACCAAAAAATTTCGGTTTTAAACCCGAACCGCCCGAATTATATTATATATATTTTATATTATATTTATCTAATTATCCATTAACAAACCCTACCCCCAATTACCCAAAAACGTGAATCTGAAGTCTGAAGTCTGAACCCATTCTCATTTCTCACTTCTCAGCCTCTCCCCCCAAACCAAAACCCTACCCCCGCGCTGCTTAACATCCCGACGCGGCGACGCCACCTAACATCCCGACGCGGCGACGCCACCCCTCGCGCCGCCCTGCTCCACTCCAGTGACCGTGCTGACCGCCACCCCAATTACAGAGTAATATTTTCCTACTCTTCTTCAGATGTGTTTTGTGTGTGTGGTTTATGTGTGGATAAACATATTTTTGTCTTCTTATTTTTGTCTTTCCTCATGGAATGGAACACCTCCCCTATGCTGGTTGTTTTCGGTTCTCTTATTTGATATTTCATTGTTTTTCTAGAGTAAATCGGAAGTTAGAAATATCAAAATAGAAGCAGAATCCCAAACTAAATAGGAATGATATTATCAAATTTTGATGTAGTTATTGTTTGTTTTCTTGATGTGGAGCATTCTTCCAATGTTCGATGTTCAGTGAATCAGTGATGAGTTCTGTTTTTATTATAAATTATTATGTAGACAAATTTTTTTTTTTTTTCGTGCGTATTATTTTTTATACAAGTCTCGGCCACAAATCAACTTACTTTTACAAAACTTGGAGAAGCAAGTATTATTTTTTTGTCTCGTTCATATTTTGATTATTGACAAGTGTTATCAATTTGTCTTGTTTCCTGCTATTGTTGATTGATGGGTTAGATGGCCAGCATGATTCACATCTAAATTATATATGGTGCATAATTGGCAGTATTGTGTGTGAGGTTTTTGAAAGTTACTAGGCTATATGAGGTGGAGTTCTCTATTGTTTTACCACTTTTAACATTTAGACAGAACCTGATATACATTATCTTCAAGATAATGTATATATCTTCACTACTAATCTAATTAAAGAAGAAGAAGAATTTGTGTTAAGGTCCAGGATGATTTTTTATTGAAAATAACTTGGTTTATTCTAATTTATTTTGCATTTAGATGGCGAACCAAGCCAAACTGTAGAGCACGAAATTGAGGCGGGGAAGAAGAATCAACAACTAACACAAAGAGGAAATCAATGAGGCCTAGATCGGAAGTGTGGGAACATTACAGCGTCTTCTTTGATGGGATTGAGAGAAAAGCCAAGTGCAACTATTGTGGTAAGAGCTATTTATCAGATCCTAAGAAGCATGGCACTTCTACACTTAAGAGTCATCTTGGGGTTTGCAAGAAAAATCCATGTAGTTTAGAATTAAGACAATCACAATTGTCTTTACTATCTACGTGAAGGGATAATTACGAGTGTATGGGGGGTATTCTTACTAGCTGGAAGTTTGATCAAGAACTTTGTAGGAAAAAGTTAGCGGCTATGATTATTAAGGATGAGTTACCTTTTAAGCATGTTGAGGGGAAGGATTTGTTGATTTTGTTCTTTGCTTTACAACCAAGGTTTAAAATTCCTTCTCGTTGGACCATATCAAGGGTCATTATCAACTTTACTTGGATGAAAAGATAAAATTACGTGATTATTTTAAAAATCGGTCAAAGTGTGTATAACTACGGATACATGGACATCTTTGCGACATTTGAACTACATGTGCATCTTGCTCACTTCATTGATAAAGTGGAATCTTCACAAAAGATTATTAATTTTGCACTATTGAAAGTCATAAGGGTGAGGATTTGGGTAGACAAATAGATGGTTGTCTTCGTGAATGGGGAATTGCAAAATTGTTTTCAATCACGATTGGACAATGCATCTTCCAATGACACTTGCATTCAATATTTGAAGGAGATTGACATCTAGGGGTGTGCTTTGGCTAAGGGAAAATTTTTGCATATGAGGTGCATTGCTCATATCATTGCTTTGATAGTGCAAGATGGATTGAAAAGTAAATCCATCCATCAATAAGGTTAGGGATGCGATTAGATTCATTAGACAATCTGGTGCTAGATTGGCAAGGTTTAGAGAATGTCGTGACCTCGAAAATATTGAATGCAAAAGTATATTGTGTCTTGATGTGTGCACTCGATGGAATTCGACCTATTTAATGTTGAATGTTGCACTTAAGTTTCAAAAAGCTTTTGAGCGCTTTGAGATTGAAGATCCACACTTCTACTTGATCTTCCTAATGGACCACCCACACATTTTGATTGGGAAGAAGTTAAGAGAATGGTTGAACTTCTTTCCACTTTCTATCATCTCACCATTAAATTTCGGGCTCATTGTATGTGACTTCAAGCACATTTATGATGAGATTAGTAGAGTAAGGCTCTTGTTGAAGAAGTGGACAAATCATGAAGAAAGTGATGTGAGGCGATGGGTGTCAAATGAAGACAAAAGCGAGATAAATATTGGGGATCGAAAAAATGAACAAACTCATATATGTGGCTGTAGTTTTAGATCCACAATATAAATTTGAGTTTGTTGAATATGGCCTTGTTGAAGAGTATGGAGAACAAAATGGCACAGAGATGGCCAATGGTGTAATGGAAGCTTTGAAAGAATTGTTAGAAGCTTATAAAGAGATTTATCAACGTCAAGTCGATGCATCAGTGCATATGCAACAGCAAGCTCATCCGCCTTTACCTTCAAATTCTCCCAACGTCCAATCCTTGATTGAAGTAGAGAGCATGAGTGATATGTTCAAGAAGCGTAAGAAAGGTAGTGGCTTGCCAAGGAGTGAATTAGATATCTACCTTGAAGATAATGATGTTATTTTGAAAGCGATGACTTGATATCTTGAATTGGTGGAAGATAAATGAGCATAGATACCCTGTTCTATCCCGTCTTGCTCGAGATGTGTTGGCAATGCCAGTTTCGACAGTAGCATCAGAATCTGCCTTTAGCACCGGAAGTCGAGTTCTTGATCCTTTTAGGAGTTCTTTAACTCCTAAAATTGTTGAGTGTCTTTTATGCACTCAAGATTGGACAAGAAGGTCAAGACAACTAAATACACTTGAAGAGGACTTGGAAAGCATTGAAAAGCTTGAAGAAGGTAATTTCACTAATTTTTCATTTTTGTAATATTCTGTACTTATTATATCTGTGCTTAACTGTTTATAATTATATATGTTTTCTTTTGTAGTGTGAGAAATGTCGGCAAGTGGCGTCAGCGAGAACGGTGGAGACATAATATTTGTAAATCTAAATTTTGACAAATATACATAATATTCTATACTTAACTGTATATAATTATATATGTTTTCTTTTTTGTAGCTGTGAGAAATGTCGGCACAAGTGACGTCAACAAGAACATGGTGGAGATATGATGTCATTGATCGATTGTGATGTGTAGTTTATGATGAATTTGGATTTATCATTTATGTGTTGTGTAGTTGTTTTAATTTGGTGGATTTGGTAACTTAATTGTGGAGTTTATGATGAATTTGTTGTGTTACTTTGTTGGCTAAATTATGGATTTGTAATCTGATGTTGAACAGGTAGTATTTAATATTTGGAAGCATATGTATTTAATATTTGGAAGCATCTGTAATTCTGTAATTCTATAATCTGTATTCTGTATAATATGTATTCTGTATTCTGTATAATATTTATTTTAGCTTGAAAATTATAATCAGATTACAGATAGCTTTGTATTTCGCATAATATCGAAATCGGTTTATCGAACCGACCGAACCGAACCGAAAATTTGGTTCGGTTTGATTCGATTGATATGTCCAGTTCGGTTCGGTTTATGTTTTAAAAATATTTCGGTTTTCGGTTTTTTCGGGTTCGGTTCGGTTTTGGACCGAACCGCCCGAATGCTCACCCCTACCTGTAGTAGAGGATTCAAGTATTCCTAACACGAGCCCCAAGTTTGTAGATCATTCGGAGCCACTGGCCCAAGGAAAAGATATGCCAAGGAGTTACATCTTAAAGGATCATGCCAAGCCAGCACCTCTGGGATAAAAAAGGATTAGATCAATCTTAGGCTGATGGCTGACAAGTCTAAGAATGCTATTAACAAAATTGAAGTTTTTCCTTCTTAGCTTACAAGTCTGTTGGATTTGTATACTGAAAACAGATTGGTTGAGCTTGTATACAATGATTTCTGTTACCAATATTATGATCTCCTATCGTAATTGTTTACTTAATTGTATATGTTGTCATTTTATCTCATACAAAAGTTAGATAATACATTGTGTAGAAGATCATAAAAGTTTGTATGATTGGTTAAACTGGTTGACATATAAAAATGATCACAGCCGAGATAACTTGAAGATGAGTTATTGATATAGGATGTAGTATAGATAAGAAGTAACTTGACTTGGTTGCTTGTCTATGCTGGTATATCTTGATGTATTGATGGATCACAATGAGATGAGTTCTTCTATCTGACCATCGTGAAGAACCTAGATCTCGATGACTTTACGTTGATCTAAACCTCGATAAGGTTTCAGATGAGTATGAGTTACTAACCATCACTTTGACTTGTTATGGGTAAGGGTTACATGGGATAACCTAATATTATCTGTATCTTGGGCGATGGCAATGCGTGTATCTCATGCTGGTTACCTGTATCGAGTCAACATATCTGATGGATCCCGTTGGGTACGATCTAGTGCATGGGGTGGGATACACCAATAAGGCAAATTTAAAACTTTTTCTTTCTTCAAGACTGACTAGCTACAGATAGTATCTGTCAAGTACACTGCAGTCCAGTACTAAAGCAGTACTCCTGATCAGTTCATAAAAGAGAGTTTTGAGTCTAGTGACATTAGTTAGCAAACCTACTGACTGCTAAGATAGCCAGTCAGTTGGACTGATATCTGATGTGCTTGCTGAATGTGGTGGTTACTAGTTTTTCTTAAAAAACTATTTCATAAAACTTAAGTCAGATAGAGCTTAGTCAATTTTCAGTATATCTCTTTCAATATCGAACTGATACTGATAAGAGTGTTTCAAATTAGTGATGTGCTCTTGTATGGTTGTGATGACAGTTCAATAACATGTAATGTAAAAGCAGTATTGAAGGTAAAGAACATGTTGGTTTTTACGTGGTTCGGTCTTGTTTACAGGAACAAGAATAAACCCAGATACTGAGATCACCTTATAGTATCCAACCAAACTAGGCATTACCTCATACGCTTACTGGTGCTAGGAAACCCTGACTACTCTCTGCGAGCAGTCGATCAACTTTCTAGCTTACGCGTGCTAGAAAATCAAGCTTTCAGCAACTGACACTTCGTTTCTTAGTTGTCCTAACTCATATTTAACTTGAGGGTTTTGTAGAGGTTTTTCCAACTAATCTTAGTTGACACATGCATCAAACTCAGTGAATCTAGACTTGATATATTATAATGAATATCCTAGATATAAGGAAGTGTATGTTGAAACCTTGAGCTAATATATATATATATATATATGTGTGTGTGTGTGTTTGTGTGAGCTCTGAAGGTTTACTGAAAACACGATTAACTTTCTTCTTCAAAATCGATGTTTGAATAAACTTGACTTTGAGCTTTGATTACTTGAGAATTCAATTGCACAACATTTCGATAAATGTGAAGGTTAGATTCTACTTATATATATAGGTAGAGATTTGAATAGAGCCGTTGGAGGGATTGCAATTCAAATTCTTCTATTTTGTCGTTTGAAGATATTTTCGTTGAATCCTTGTACGTCGTTGTCAGAAGTCTACATCATAGTATATTATAGCTCTGCAACTCTGAAAAGATAGAATGACGTGTCAGATTGCTTCGTAGATACGCTACGACACATGTCAAGTGAAACACTCAAGGCAAAAGAAACTTAGTGTTTCTTCAGTCGATGGGACTTTGTGTTTATCAACTTTGACTTCAGGTTGGACTAATATAGACTTCTCTGTCTTTTATTAGTAGTATGGACTTCCGTCTTTTATCAGCTTTGAACTCCCGAGTCAGTATATTGTGACAGCTTTGACGTAGATAGTCAGCTTTTGATCTTCGATCAACCAGCTTTGACTATAGGCAGGTAGCTTTGACTTTTGGTACTCAACTTTGACTTCCGCTTAATCAGTCAGTCAGCTTGCATTCGACTCCATCTTAATAGAAACGTTGAGTCTTTAGTCTTCCAACTTCAGTCTTCGACTATACTCATGTATCAATAATGCTTCCCATCAATCTCCATACATCAGTTGATCTTTCTCAGTCTTCATTCTCTTCAGTTGCATTGGTACTGATACTTATCAATCAGGCTTGACAATGTACTACTTTGAACTCCATCGGTCTTGAGCATGTCCAAGCTGGTAGTTCTGCTGAAACTTGAAACATAAACATCCAACTCGAACACAAGTTAGCAATTTTGTTACTTCAGCAAGGCAGTCATCACCGACACTTAGGAATTTTTCAAACAGTATCCATTTAGGATAATGACTTCCCTTAGGAGCTCAAAAATTTATTGTACTAAACCCTGCAGGTTGAGTTAGCTCAAGTACAATGATAAGATTGGGTGATAGTACTTAAAAATTAAAGAGATTAATTATTTTAAGCAGTCAGAGTGCTATAAATAGTTAATGGATGTGCGATATCTTAAATACGAGGATTCGTAAGTCTAAGTACAAGCCCGACTCAACTTCGGTAGTAAAAGGGTAAGTCGATATTTGTTCTCCAGTGAAATAAATAAATATTTATGAATTAATTTATGTTCTGTGCTGAACATAAGATAATTAATTCATTATAGGCCCATCTTTATTCATTGTATCTGATCCCTAGGTTGGCCTACCAATGCTTTTCACCATGGAATTTTTGTCCACCTAGTACAGTACAATCCCAGTGAGACTGTGTTCTGATTATTGTATTATTTTTTAACACATCTTCTATTCTATATAGTTATTATTTGATATCAAAAGATATTAAGAAATAATTATTCTAGAAAGGAATTATCTTAAGGAAGAAGATAATTTTGTATTTATTAGATGTATCAGAGTCCTATCACATTATGATTATAAGGTGAGCATTATAAATACAAGGTAGGAGAAAATCAGTAGTATTCTAATCACAATAGAGATTTTTGAAATTCTCATATGGGAGAGAAAATTTGGTGCTCTCCATGTATTGCTATCACTCAGCATTGGAGATCAGGCATCCGGGACACAGTCCATAATAATATCAGAACTTGAATCAGTTATTGATCAGTTATGCCAGGAATTCGTAGATAAATACGAGATAACCCCTATGTGTTGTAATTAATTTTATAGGAGCATGCTAGGAATATAATCAGTGTATGGTGAATTAAACATCTAAGATATATCATCAGAACACAGGCAAATTCATGTTTCCCATCAAAGTCCACTTGGGAGAAAGTCTACACAAGAATCAGGATCAATCCTAGTCATAACAGGGTTGATGTCTCAAGGAAATATTCTCAAGTTTGGATGTGTACATGAGCAAATCCACAAGAGGTTAAACAATGTGATTTTGGGGCATTAGCCGTTGTTTTTACTATCGCACCAATGTTTGCTGAAATCAAGGGTCTAACTAAATGGATCCAAGAAGTGGTGTATAAGTTCTAGGTTAATAACTCAGTACTCAATAGAAGAGATGTTCTGTGAATGGGTCATTCATGTTGAAAACTACAGGAAAGACAACAAATTTGTGAGAGAGTTTCTTTAAAAAAAAATGTTATGCTATGGAAGACAAGTTAGCAATGAGAAAAGAAACTCATCACAAAATTTTGTAACATGAGTCACTTTAGGCATTGGACGGATAGAGTTTGCACGAGCTGTCCAAACCAGAAGGAATGGGAGTTCAAGAAGGGT
The DNA here is from genome assembly GCA_036937905.1 of Salvia rosmarinus. NCBI lineage: Eukaryota > Viridiplantae > Streptophyta > Magnoliopsida > Lamiales > Lamiaceae > Salvia > Salvia rosmarinus. Next base: position 52,065,715 of record CM072821.1, on the reverse strand, counting down.
TTCTTATCAAAACATGATAAGAAGAAATTTTAATCCAACGAGTATAAGAAGCATATGATTCCTCAAAATAGAGCACCTCGGGCACCACCAAAAAAATAAGATGTCTGACAAAGAAAAGAGAGTCACGTGACTCTAAGCTAGAAAGATATCCACAAAAAAGAAAAGAATCAGGTGGGCAAAAGAACATGAGCGATCATTATTAAAAACAGATGATCTATCATTCATACAAAAAAGATATGATTTTCACTTTGCACGGAAAGTCTGTTGTCGGTAGGAAAACAAAGGTCTTAAACCTTCACGTGAAGCAACCTAGATAAAGAAAAAAGAATCAAAGACCAATAATAGAGAAGTGTGATAGAGTGTCCAGGCCGTTATATAACGAGCAGAAGAATGAAGTAAGGATTATCAAAAATCATCTAAGCTTTCTTCACCAATAAACTTGCAATAGTTAGTTTTCTTTAATGCTAGTTCATCTTCCGGCTACCATAGGTAGCTAAACATGTTTGTCTCCTCCTAAAATGAGATATACTTATATGTTAAATATTTTCTATTTTCTCAATACAATTTAGGCTTTTGCACAACTATTCTAGTATTCTTTTGATATTTTTTTCCATTGAATCGATCAAGTACTCTTCGTCCCGAGTTGGAAACAAAAGGGGCTCTGTACTGCTGAAGGAGTCCATGTGGTAGGAGTCCATTGGTTATGAACGTGTGGTTAGTTGAGCTTGTAAAAATTTTAAGATCCGACGTACACAACCCAACATTGTTCCAGTAAAAAATGTTCAAAATCGATACATGATTAATTATATTTTTGTATACGATATCATGTTTGGCCTAATAAAATACATGATGTGATCTCCATAGTAAATGTCAAAATTAATAAAAGAAAATGAATAATTGAGAAATTCATTTGAAGAATAATTATATTAAAAAAAAGATAATTTTAAAATTTTATTTACATTTATTTACATTAATTATAATATATATTTTAATTGGGTGTTTCGTCTCGTATGCGCGTGCTCAAGGAAGGTAAGCGCATAAGAGAAATGCTCTATTATTATTGTTTGTGGTCTCTCAATATAAATGTTTAATTTCTACAACAAAAATGACTAAAAAAATTGATACTCATGATCATGGCCATAAAACTATCCTTTTTTATTGTATGATAGTACTTTTTTCTTTTTATGTTATCAATTTGAGCATAAATTTTAAAGGTTGTATCAAAATAGATTCAAATTTGAGACATTTGATTTTAGATATTAATCAATCAATGATTAAACTAAGACACACGGGTCCTCTTTTTCTTTGAGTTAATTAATCATTGTAACGCTCCATTTTTTGCTTGATTTAATTTGCCTTCAATTTTAAATAATTTATATTGGATTTGTGAATATTTGACATGCTCGATTTTTACGTTGGACTTGAGGGAGTCCTAGTTGCTCCCTTAGCTAGAAAACAAACTTCGGAATTTATTTTAGGGCTTTCAGAAATTACTTTATAAAAAAAATAAAATATGGACTAATTAATAAAAAGTTTTGGGCTTATGTAATTATCAAATTATATTATTAAGTTTTGGGCTTATATATAATTGTCAAATTATATTATTTATTCTCAAATTGGGCTTCTTAGAATATTATTTTGTTGAGCCCAAGTTCTATTTTATATTTATCTAAGATTAAGATTTAATTATCAAGAGTTCAAGTAGGATTAGGCCTTGATTAGGGTTATATATATATAAATTTATACACGCACGCACACAACACTTAACACGCACACACAACACTGCACACACACTCCACACACACAAACGGCGCACAAACATACACACACACACACACACACACACACATCACACACACAAACACACACGGTACACACACAACACACACACAAACACACATAATATATTTTGTTCCATGCTCAATCGACGGAAGCATATTTATTTTTCATCACTTGATTTCTCTACTAGTTGGCGTGGCGCAATTAGGATCCTCGTTTCCGAATTAAGTTGATTTTGATTTGTTGTGCTCGACAAAACAAGGTGGGTAAAATTTTCTTTAACTTGCAAATATGCGATTTGGAATAGCTATATTTATTGTGGGTAAAATTTCTTTAACTTGCAAATATGTGATTTGGATTAAACATATTTATTGTGGGTGAAATTTTCTTTAACTTGCAAGTATGTGATTTGAATTAGATATATTTATTGTGGGTAAAATTTTCTTTAACTTGCAAATATGTGATTTGGATTAAACATATTTATTGTGGGTGAAATTTTCTTTAACTTGCAAGTATGTGATTTTGAATAAACTTATTTATTGTGGGCTTGCAAGTATGTGATTTTGAATAAACTTATTTATTGTGGGCTTGCAAGTATGTGATTTGGAATAAACATATTTATTGTGGGTGAAATTTTCTTTAACTTGCAAGTATGTGATTTGGAATAAACATATTTATTGTGGGTGAAATTTTCTTTAACTTGTAAATATGTGATTTGGAATAAACATATTTATTGTGGGTGAAATTTTCTTTATCTTGCAAATATGTGATTTGGAATAAACATATTTATTGTGAAAATGAAATTGATTTGAGAAATGCTCTTTTATGTCAAACGTGTATATCTTTGTTTGGATTGTTATATGATATTTATTGCATGTAGTGAGTATGCAAATGGAAAGCCGTGATAGTGAGTCATTGGCCATGTGTATATCCTATGCCGGTGAGGCTGAGCTTTGACGGTGAGTCATTGACTACGTGTATATCCAATACCGGCGAGGCTGAGCCTTGACTGTAAGTCATTGGCTACGTATATATCCTATGCCGATGAGGCATGATTTTTAAGCCGATGAGACTGAGTTTGACGGTGAGTCATTGGCTACGTGTATATCTTATATCGGTGAGGCTGTGTATGATATTGATTGTATGCGATGAGTATGCAAGTGGACATGCCGGTGAGGCTGAATATGATTGATTAGTACTTTTCTGCTATATATACACGTTTGGATAAAAATAATGATATTCCTTGTTCCACACCACTGAGTACGTTTTTGTGCTCACCCCCTTTTTATCTAAAATATTTTTAGGTCAGTGATCTAGAACGGTGTGACGGTGTGGGTGTGCCTAGTGGTGTTATGTCTTTTTAGTTCCTTCTAAGACTTTTGCTATTTTATTTGTAATATCCCGAAGAATTAAAAGCCTAATTACGATATTTAAATTCGTAAATTAGGGTTTCGCCGAAATAATTGAATTAGTAATATATCGAATAATGATTTCGATTAATTACGAGATAACGAATTCCTATTTTATATTCACTAAGAATTGTGAATTAAGAAATATAACTTTATAAAGTATTTCGGCAGTATTATTTTAACGTCGATTGAGTATCGATAGTTAAAATTTCGTAAAATTTTCTAAGCAACGAAGCTTAGAATTAAATTACATTATTAATGGAATAATTTAATAAAGTGATTACGACTTTATTACGACCATTTTGAGATGAGTCGATAATGAACGTTGTGAGACGTTTCAAACGTCAACGTTTAGATATGAATAGAAAAATGAGTTTAATGATCAAGGAATTATAATATTTAAATTCCTATGATTATTTTATGTAATTAGAGTATTATTTAGCATTAAAACAATGCTAGAACATTAAGGATTAATTATTGGACAAGTTAGAATTTTCGAAAACTCTAATTCGAAAATTAGGGTTTTCTCACATGAAATGATACTAATAATTTTTCCTATGATATAATTTATCATCTAAAACATATATTATGATATATATCTATATACATAGCATGAAAATAAAATATGTACCTATTGCTCTATGAAAATACCGTGACTTATGTAAGTGATAAGTGATTCACGTGTAATTTTTTTCATGCATCACTATGTAATGAAATTAAATAAATTAATGGGATAGATTGTACACTCTAACCAAGGAATTGAGAGATAAATCAAGTGGGGTGCCTTGTGTTATGAAGTTGCCGTGTGATATGGAACCAAATTGAGGAAAGAAGAAGTTTTGAAACTCTTCTTTGACTTTAACTATTTACTTTAATTAATGCTTAGGATCTTTAGGCACTACAAGAAAAATGACCTATTACTACATTTAATTTATGGCACTTTAAAGTTTATGTCATTATAGATACTCAATAATTACATCTAACTTTTACTACATTTATATCAAATATTAATACTACATTTCAGGATAAATGTCATAACGGGACCTTATGCTGGCATTTCAGTAAAACATCATATAATTTTATAATAAAGAGTACAAGGAATGAAACCTGCTGCTGCGTGAATTTATTCGTTGATTTTTTTTCAATATTTATTAGTTATTGTTTTCTTAAGAATATTTAAATTAGTAAAAATAATTAATTTTTTTCAATCAACAACCACTAGCTCATAAATTATTTAATAAAACTTAGTTTTTTGAAAATCATTTAAATAATAGGAATATTTCTTTAACATTTTAGTTGTGTGCTAATAGGATTAATTTTATTTATGTATAATATTAATATATATACACAGACGTACGTATCTTTTAAAACAACTTAGTGTGTATTTTAGTGGTAATATATCTACGTAGCTCTCTCCCAATATATAATATAATATTCATATATAAATATATAATAAATATTCTATACGAAAACAAACAATTCTAGTACTCCAACCGAGCTACCTAGGTGAATAGAGTCCAATAACTTCAGAATCCCTAGCACACACCGACCACCACCGCCGCGCCGCACTGCTAGTAGTTCTATTTGTATTATTCTTTACTCTTACACGTATAGAAATTTAGCGCCAAAAAGCTCATTTTTCCCTCCAGTAGTTTAGCTAATAACTTAATTAATTTGACAACTTTTGGGTCTCACTCATATAGGGAAAAACCACCCACTTCGCGCACTCCCCTCGCTGAACAAAACCAAGCAAGAAATTACTTGCATCTAAATCTAGAAAAAAAATCTCTTTCTTTCACCCCAGTTGTTTGTCGAAAAATTCCAGAAATTTAGCTCCAAATTGTTTGCTGAACTTCAAAGGGCGAAAATCTACTAGCATCCATCTCTATCCAAGAAGCCCTAAATTAATTTGGAGGAATTGAGGCGGTTAGCTCGCCCTGATTGATGGCTTTCACCAAATCGAAATCAGGTGGTCTCTCGTTTTTGATTAAGAATCTTTAATTAGGAATCTGCGATGTTTTATTTTACCAAAAATATATGTGTTGGAAGAATTGATATTTTGTTGTTTTTAAGATATCGATATTTGTTTGATCAGACGAATCGTTATTGCCCAACGAATTGTTCTACTGACAATTTACAATATGTGTATGTATATGTTTATGTGCTCTGTGCTATCCTAAGAGAGGGAGAAAGTGGCAAAATGGAAGGTGTAGGAAGTAGGCATTGTTCCACTAGCAAGCTTGAAGGCTTGAATTCATGTAGTTATTTTCATTGACAATGAGAAGGTTGTAGCAAGTAGGCATTGTTCCAGAAAGGTTCCTTTTGAAGAATATCTTGCTTAATATAGATAAATTAAGGATATAGAGGCTCACTTTTATATGCATTATTTCATATTGTGAGTACGCATATCCTATCATGGCCAATTACTGCATAATTTCTTTATCTTAGATTATTGAATATCTCTTTAGCAATATGTCAAATTGAAATTGCTAAAATGGATGTTTGAGTGACTGAATATATTGTCATTTCTTACTTTGCTGAGTTACTTGAATATTTCCTGTTGTGTAGGTAATGCAACTAAGGGCGCAAGCATCGACAAAATAATGTGAATCTTCAAGATGAGTCACTTATGCTACAGCCAAGAATGTCAACAAGTAAATATCATCCGAGTACTGCTCATGACCAAAGTTTCATGCCAAATCATGGGAATACAAGTATTAATAAGTTCCTTCTAAGTATTTATCATTTCATAAATATTTGTAGGCATCTAAGCATCTTCATGTTTTCCTTGGCCGTGTTCATTGGTATACTTATCAGTTAACAATGTTTTATTCTATACTATTATTCTATAAATTTTTGTTTCATTCTTAAAGATTACTTATTTTATTTTTGCAGGTGACACAAACTGAAAATTGATGGCTACTCAGTTTTGCATTTGTAATTACAATCTATGTTACTCGGACACTTCATTTTGGCAGAAGGATCCGTGTCGACACGACACGACACAGATACCGACACAAAATACGTGTCGGATCCTCCAAATATACTTCGGACACTTCATGGAGAGAGGCGGTCCAAGTTTAAATAGTATTAATTGAAAAGGCTCTCACAAACTTTTAACTTTTGTTCAAAAAAGTTGTACTGTAGCAGACTTTAACTTTAACTTTTAACTTTTGTTCAAAAAAGTTGTACTGTAGCAGACTTGAAAAAGCTGCGTTGCATTAACTCTATATTCAAAAAGCTGAGCAGACTAAATTTTAGTTACTGTAGTAGACTTTAACTTTTAGTTAATGTATTAACTCTTCATATTGAAAAAACTGCGTTGCATTAACTCCATATTCAAAAAGCTGAGCAGACTAAATTATAGTTAATGCTCCAAAACATTTCAACCTCCCTTCTACAATTATATGAAAAACAGCTCGTTATTTCCAACTTCAGAATGTTTTGAAGTTTTTTATAAGAATGTTATGTTATTAATTTTATAATCGACGTATCCCCTTACCAGTGTCCAAAGTTAGGACGGTGTCCCCGTGTCGATAATTTTCTTAAAAATTGTATCTGACACTCGGATCCGCACCCGTGTCCGATACCCATACCCGTGTCCATGTAACATAGATTACAATTATATTTAGAAGTTGAGGCTAGAAGTCAAGCATATATTCTAGCTTTTAGCTGTTTTTCATTTTAGGATTAATTGATACTATGATTTACAATTAATTGCAAACTTCTATTTGTTTTGCTTTTAAGAGAGGTTTCAAACAGATGTTGTTTTTCTCCCTCTCTCTATTTTGCAGTCTAAATGACAATGATATTATTAGGTTTTGTTGTTCATATATACTTCGTGGTTGTTCTCATTTGTGGCTTTCTAGACTCTTATAATTGAGTTGTTTGGCTACTTTTAATTGATTTGGAGATGAAATGTCTTGATTTAATTATATATGAGAGGTAATTTCTCAAACTACTTTCTTATGCACTTTTGAATATTTTGAAAAAAATTAACACATGTGTTTATTTATAATCACTATGGGTTACTTGTCGTGTAGTTTTGAATTACAACGACTTCAAAGCTTTGTTTCATGGACACAGGTTTGTATTTATTTAATTCTATTTCCATCAATTTACCTTGTAGTTAGTCATATACTACTTGCAAATCTTAATGATTATACATGTTTTTGTTGTACAAATTTGACTAGCAAAACTTCTCATAACTCTCTGTCCTTAGCATGGAGATGAGGACATGTTAACTACAACTCATGCAAAATGCAAAATCTTCTGAATTTTGAGATGTGTTGTTTATATTTGTTCTTTAAAGCGTGATATAAACCTTTCTTTTCATATTAGGAAGCAAATTGATAATTAGAGGGCATAGAGTCCTAGTAGGAGCAAATATTTCAACTTGTAAGTTTTGAAAGTAGTAGTCTAAATTCGATAGAACTTGAGGTCTTGAAATGCTTGTCCTTTTATCAATTTCTTCTTGAACATCTGGGAGCAAAGGCGATCCAAATGATCGCTCCAAAATTTCGGATCTAGATTAGCAATGTGCGGTATGGCGATATGATTTAATTCTTTATATCTTTCTTATCCATTTCTCCATGTTTTGATGGTAAAAGAAAATATTGCATGTTGTTTGTATGTTGTTGCTCGGTATATATGTCTCATTTGACTTCGACCAATCATGTGGTCATGGGAGCTTTGGGTTGGGTATACGGAAGGTTGGTCTCGGTCTTTATGGATGTCATTTGCAATCTTTTGCTTAGAATAACGAAGCAATGTAATGCCTTAACAATTTTGTATTATTTTGGCGACTTAAGAGTTACCACATTTGATCTTCTTCCAATTCATATCAGTTTTGAGTTGACCTATTGGCCTTAGCTCAGGTTTGATTGGAATATTAATCTTCTTCCAATTTGATTTTGATTTTGTGTTAATTGATGTTTTATGAATAAAGCCCAATTAATAGATGTCCATTTGAAGTTTGAGATTAATTAAAGAGAATGATTTTTTAATTTGCAGATGGTACACGTGGATCTACTGGTAAACTCTTTTGATGGATTATATGGTTCCCTTGTTGAAGTGGTATTCATCAACTGAAAGCTTGGAGATGCATTTATTTGTGATTTTTTAAATACTTAGTTAGGTATCTGTAAGCATGATGGGTGATTTCTTATCCAAGCACCTTCCAAATTCTAGTGCAATTTATCATTTGTAAATTATCACTCTTATATTGAATTGGATGCTATGGATTTCCGTAGTACGAGTTTATTATTAAATTTTATATTTTATTGAATGAATTTATTTTTTTGACGCCTAGTTCTCTTTTATATTTGGATTTCTCATGTTATAGTATATTTCAAAATAGTTAAAACATTATTTGTAAAACAATTATAAAAATATGATATGGTAAATCAAAGAAAAAAATATAAAAATATGGCTAGGTAAATCTAGAAAAATAATACAAATATAGCTGCTAAATATATTTATAAAATTAATATTATTATAAATATTTTAGATTTTTATATTTAGAAATATGGGGTCATCTTAGACCATATTTCATGACACACGCCAATGACATTACAAAGTCTGTTATATGCGGTTTCATATGCTACAATAAATGGTATATCGTTACATTTAACCTATCATTACATTGACATAGATAGTACTTATTGCAAATGTCGCGATAGATGGATTGTAATTCTGAGATCTTATATTATGGCATCTATAGGTGTCATAATAAACCATTTTCTTGTAGTGAGGGGTGTAAGACATATATTAAAAATGTTTCTCTTTGTACACAAGAGAGAGAGCCGACGGCTTCTCTTCACTTAAGCAATGGAATCAAATTTAGTTGTTCAAAATATTGTGTAAGAGCTTTTAAATTGGTGTAAGAGATATTTACATGGTGATGTATTATTGATTACATATGGTAGAGTGTAGATTTTATGTGTATAGTAAGACAAAAATAAATCACATCTCTTCCCTTTTGAAATGAGAAAGTGCCGTCCCTTTTGATCAAAAATTATAGGATTTTTTCTTTGTTTCATTCAATGTGTAAGTGATGAAGTATTAGCATGACTTTGTTGACTAATTAAGTGAGAAGAAATTATAAAACTCCTCATTTGGCTCAAGATAGCCGACGTCCCTTTGTGAGATAAAGTAGGGATTGAATTGTTTTGTTCAATGTGGTGTAAGATGCATTAATTGTGTAAGTGATGACATGTTGTGTGTATGTCATCAAATAATAATCTTGAAAATATTGTGAGTATATGAGAGGAAGTTGACGTATGGTTAAAGTGTGAGATTCTTTTGATTCCATGCTTTTACTTTTGAGTAAGTAGTGATGTATTAAGGTAATAGTGGGTCAAAAATAAAATAAAATACAAAAGGCTTACAATTGTGATGAGAAGTGACCGAGAGGTATAGGACAAGGAATAAATGTATTAAACATTTTATTCATTTAGGTCATTTACTAAGAGATAAGTACATCAATGAAACACCTCTCATTTCAAACCCACAACATTACTGTGAGCTTGCTAGAGAGGAAAGAAAGTGAGTGTTCTTCAATATATTCCCAAAACCTTGATATAAAAATCCTTTGCATCGAAAATCGACAACGGTTAAAGGTTAGGAATCGAGCGACCTTTAATTATCGTTAAGATTTTCATTTTCTAAGAGTTAGATTTATATATATATGCTTAGGTTCATAATGTGAAAAATTATGGAAATATTGCTATCATGCTAAGTTGTTCACTAATAATGTTTAGTAGGATGTTTATGCTTCACAAATGATGCTAAATCAAAGGCTAAGCATGTTATGATTTATCTATGATAATCGAAAATTACTAGAGTTGAATTGATGATGGAATAATGTAATATGATAGCCAAGGAGCCCATTATGATTTATTGGAAATTTTTAGAGATTATATGCTATTTATTGATAATGACCGAAAATGCACAAGAATGTTATGTTGATGTACAAAATTTATTTAAGTAATGTTATAGCATAATGTTGATCTAGGACATTAAATTAGTACCATGTGATTTTACTAGAATTTTGGAAATTGATTGCTCAATTTTACTTAAGAGAGCCGTGAGCTTCAAAGGATAATTATTTGATTGTGAGTTGAAAATATTGAATATTATACAAGATTAGTGTTATATAATAGTATTTGAGCATTGTGTAATTTTGTAGGATTTTTAGAAAATTGTTTGGTTATGTTTTGAGAATAACCGTGAGCTTTGGAAATGTGTTGGTGATGGCCAAAATTTTTCTATAGTCAATGTTAATACATATTAGTGATCTATGATAATATAGTACACTATATGAATTTAGAAGAAATTTTGGAAGATGTTTAGAAATTATAAAGCTTAAAAGCCGTGAGCTTTAGAATGTTTTTATTAAGGATTTAATTCCTTAATATCAAGAAAAATAATACATTATATGTCTACAAATTATTTTATACATATTAAGAATTTATGAAAATTTATAAACATAGAATACTATGTTTATGGCGAAACGTTATATTAAATAACGTTAGAATTGAAAAATAATGTTTAATGAATAAGTTAATTAATATTAAAGGAAAATATTAATAGAGTTTATCGATTTGCGTGAAAAATCGAGAATTAGAGTTTTATGAAAAGAAATCGATTGAAAATCGATTTATATTGAAATTAGATATCAAAATGTTAGTAAGTTAAAAAGTTTATAAAGAAAAGACAAAATTGTTGACTTTTGAAATTAACGTATGAAATCGTTCGATAAATACACTAATACGTGTAAAGCGTATTAATTATATAAGGAAATCTCTTTGGTGAGAAAGATTTCATAATTGAAATCTTTATATCGAAAACGTTAGAATACGTTGAGCGTTTACCTAAAGGGTTAAAATGAAATAGTTGAACATATCTCGTCTCATCGGGCACGAAATGTTTAGTTAAGATCTGTGATTGGACGACGTATTGAATTCGTTAAGGAATTGAATTATATTAGTATAAGATATCAAAGATCATTTTAAACTTTGAAAATCTCGAAAAACGTGACCAACGTACTAAATTAGTTTTTACGTAAAGGTGGGACGCGGATGCGATCGTTGGCGTAGAAAGAAAACGAATTAAGAAAGCTTACGTACCAGGTGGGCTTTTCTTTTCTTATCCTCAAGGATAAAATGCTCTATTTATGATGTTTTCTTCGAAATGAAAAGTAATTATTTATGATACTCTCTTTTGAGAAATGATTATGAAATGATGATGAAATTACCTGCCCAAAATATTTATGTTTTATGTATGTATCATATCCATGAATGAATGAATGAATGATAAATGTTATTGGGTCGCTCCCAACTTATGAATGAAATCGATATCGGATCCTATCTTAGGAAGAACTTATACAGCTAGGATTAACGTATACACCTAATGATGATTGTGTCTTTGTAAGGACAATTCACGGCGGTCACGGTGGCGTAGAGGAGGCCTCCTTCTACGGCGTAAATGATAATGTTATGATGAAATGAAAGGGATATGGATCATACATACAAGGAAAATGTCTGGCCAGACGAACGTTTATGAAAATGATGAAAATGTTTAGTAAGCTCAAGGCCTTTTTAAATAAAACCCTTGTGTCTTACCATGATGGGGCAGTGTAATTTAAAGACGGTAAATGTTTTTGGCATAAGTCCACTGAGTGCATTATTTGTACTCAGCCCTGCATATTTGTTTTTAAATGTGCAGATTGAGCTGGTGATGCGATGGAGCAGTGTTGAGCAATAGAAGGGTTGTTGCTGGAAAGTTTATACCTTGATAGTACATCGTCATATGTACATTTCACATGTCTTCCGCTGAAAGAACGTAAGTTATGTAGTAAAGTTCAAAAACATACTTGATTTATGTATCACAGTTTATTGATAAATAGTCTTTATGTTTATTCATTCCTGTTTAGAGTAATAATCCTCGCTAAATCGTACTTAGGATTTAGGGTACATTACAGTGGTATCGAGGCGATTCGCTATTTTAACCCAAAATCTCCTTTAAGGTTAAGTCAGATTGAGTCACTAGACTTCTAAAGGTCAGCTGACAATGCTCAACACTCCATCACATCAAGCTCAACCGAAATGAGGTAAATGATTCATTTTCAAAGTTTTGAAATGAAAAGTTGAAAGAGAAAAAGGGATGAAAAATATGAAAGATGAATGATATGAAATGGAAGTTATGAATAATGTTGGGAATGAAAGTTATGTAAAGTGATCAAAGTTAAGAATGAATGCTATGATTGATAATGGGCATAAAGTGCAACGATGAAATATTGAATTTGCAAAATTCAAGTATGGCATCTTACAAGCAAGTATGTTATGAAATTGAACAAAATTTTCAAGTTTTCATAACCAAATTAGTTCAAATTTCAAGATTATGTATAATGAATGAATATGCTTGAAATGAATGTGAATGGCCAAAGTTAGAATGATGAATTCTTCGAAATTCAAAGAAATGTGCATGTATGAATGAACTATGTTTTTATTATTTTGAAACTTTAGTTTCAAATCTCAAATTTATTATGATGAGATGATGTGTCATCTCAAGAAAAACATAGGCGATATAAGAAGTATGATCACGTATTGCGTAAGAACATAGAAGTACGAACTTCATTCCCTTACAAGAACAAAAGAATGACTTCGACCTCGGCATGTCCGACTTCGACTTCGACCTCGGCATGTGCGACTTCGACCTCGGCATGTCGACCTCGACCCGACCTCGGCATGTGCGACTTGACCTCGGCATGTGTGACTTGACTTGACCTCGGGCATGCGACCGACCTCGGCATGTGCGACCTCGACTTCGACCTCGGCATGTGCGACTTGACCTCGGCATATGCGACCTCAACCGACCTCGGCATATGCGACTTGACTTGACCTCGGCATGTGCGACCGACTTCCACCTCGACATGTGCGACCGACTTGACCTCGGCATGTGCGACCTCGACTGACCTCGGCATGTGCGACCTCGACTTCGACCTCGGCATGCGACCTCGACTTCAATCTCGGCATGTGCGATCTCGACTTCCACCGGCATGCGACTATCGACTTTGACTTGGGAAATTTATAACATCGATTTTGGCATCGTCGACCTTGGTAACCTGTACTACCTCGGCATCGGCAACGGCATGCACGACTTCGGTGTCGGCATCGCTAACGATCTCGGAGCGAGCACGTGAATTTTTCCTGTACTGCGCAGTGATTTTGTCTTGACCCGTTCTCCTTCGTGTAAACTCCGATTTACATACGGTTTTCGCCTTCGTTCCCCTAATGCACTGTACTTTATTTCTTATGAAGGACCAAATACCTGATTCCTACTCCAGAATTTACGAGAATCAGTTGAAGTTAGTTCTATGATTGTATAGGTAAAACGTTATAGTATGATAAGAATCTTAGAATGTTACTAAGAAAGTAAGATTTCGATGTCAAGTAGAGCCATGACCTACATGAGAACCTTTGTTGATGACCTATAACGAGTATATAGGATTTCAAATTATATTCATTACCCAATTTATGTCATTGAGTTTAACTCTATGACCTAGTCCCAATTGAGAAATCATTTAAGTTTCTCACTTTTAGAAGAAAATTTACAACCGAAAATTTATAAAGTGTCATTTGAAACCAAGCCTGTGTGGTCGAGAAAATAATTGTGACGGTGCAGCCACCCATATGACCAAAGAAATCTCGATGATCGTCATTCGGTCTTGGGACCTAGTTCCCAATTATTGATCCAAAGAAGATATTGATTCAATCATTAAAAGATGTTATTTTGATTTGTGAGACAGTAACTCTGTAAGTAGTCGTGATAAATTCTCCTCGATTCTTGAAACCACCAAGTATGATGAATGTTGACTTACCTTGTCACCTAAATGCGAATTAGTAAAGCGATAAACATCAGGCATGAAATAGGTTGACTTATTTCAGTCACCTAAAAGCTTCAGACCAGTAAAGTGATAGACATCAAGAAATTATGATGTAAAGAAAATCTTGATGAGACGAGATATTTTCCCTATGATATACATGGATGTGATGACCCTTGAGGGGCTTTACAAAGATTAATAACAGTGAAGTTATACCTTCATATGACTGTTATGATAATAAAGTTATGAATAAGATACTCTTTAGCATTGAATGCAAGAGTAAAAGTAAAGAAAAGTATATGATATCCGTGGGATATAATTTCCCCTCACCATGTCATAACGAGAGAGATTACAACTTATCTTTAAGATAGTTGTTTGTCCCTAAACCCTCGTTAGTAGGTTGGACATGTTTAAAGAATAAAGATGCATGCAAGATATTCTTTTCAAAGAATATATATATAAAAATGATAGCATCTCGGAAAATAAATCTCTGCCTTATACCTTAATCAATGAGATTATGCTTGAGCCTAATCGATTCAAGTAATTGAAACTTGGTTAAACAAACGATAATGAGATTGAGGAATCATAATCCTTGAGATTGTGTGAGCGACTAGGATAGCCCTAGTATGTAAATCAAGTATGGAGAAAATATCTCCAAAGCAAGACATGGAAATGAGATGTTTGGAAGTTAAGTTATGGTGTACGAATGTACTACCTTACCAAGCCATATGACAATAATGACGGTTCTAACCTCAATGTGAGAACCAAGTATAACGAGTAATATTACTTTCGGATACCATGTTCAAGAAAAAGGGACAAAAGTCAAAATCTTGAAGAAACTATGAGCTATACAATTATAAGATAGCCACGACATGATATAAGCTTGAGACATATGACTTGATAAGTAAGATTTCCTTGAAAAGAGTTAAAGTAAGGATATATGAGAAATATATTCTAAGATCGATAAAGTGAAAAGGAATTGAATCATTCATACTGGATTAGGAATGAATGATAGTGATAGAGACATGACGATCTCTACGATAAGATTTAATTATCGAAATATCAATATCAAAGGATAGGTTGATGTAGACCTAACCACGAATGCTATTGGTAAAAGCATAACGGTACTAATACCCGAGAAGTATAGGGTGAATGAGGCAACAGAAGGCCATAGCAAGGGAACATAATGTCCCAATGGGAAGGACAATGACATATGAAATAGATGTTTACTTGAATAGACGGGAACACCGTAGACCAAAGCCTATATTTCACACCAAAAACTGAACGAACAAAACCAAGAAGGCCTGATAGGTATGAGAAAGATTTCTCAGCATACCTATAATATTTTGTTCGATATGGGTGCTTCATGTTCTAACATCGCACAAGTATGTGTAGAAACGATAAAACCTAATTCGGGATAAACGAATCAAGAAATGGAAATTTCTTCACCTATATGAGAATTATGGCCGTCGCAGGTGTTGCTCAAACTTAGAACTGGACCTAGGATCGCCTAAGGTTCTAACAAATGATTTGGATCATTATACCTATGTGGAACGTAGATATAATTCTAGAGACAAGAAGTTTCGGGGAATGGCTGTCATTCACGTGATTAGTGACATGGGCCTGGTCTCTTCGTTAGAGGTTTTACGCGACAGGATTTTAGCACCCACTATTTTGCTTATGCGAATAAATTTAGAACGATATACGACTGATGGTGTAAAACGTAAAATGAGTGATAAGATAAGTGTCATGAGTCGTGTCGTAAGTTGTCTACAAGTTATATATGTCTTAAGGTGTTTAATTCTTTAAGAGATCCTTCTTGTTTAAAAATTCCCTCTATTGCTTTGATTTAAGTCTGATTTATCTAGAAATATATGTTTACAGATGGCAGGAAAAGGGAGTATTACGGGTAAGAAGATAACCACAACGCCTACAAGCTTAGAACTCACACAGGCGTATCGACTCTTTTATTATAAATGGGCATGGATTTAGGACAGTTTGGAGGAATTTTGCACCTTTGGAAGGATGCTCGTAACTATGGAGTTCTGAGATGAGGATGGTATCCAAAGGCTTATTAAATCGTTTGCCAACAGATGGCGAAGTTTGCAAAAGAAGTATCAAGAGAATATCTTCTTCATGTAGAAAATTCCAAGACTTGGGCAGACTTACCAGGATTTGTCAACCGGCTCAAGTATACATATAATGCGTATGGAACTGCACCTACGAGCACTTGTCCTGGTCCCCGGCAAGTTACACAACATTATATAAAGGAATGGTTGTACCCTGATGTTCCAAACGCCGCCCCACGTCCTGTGCCGCAAATTATACCTGAAAGGGATGAGAATGGCCAAAGGATAGGATCTTACCGCCCTCGCGGACTAGGAGAATTACCGCTACCAACTCAACCATACTTCACGATAAAAGCGGACAAACTTACAGTATCAAGAAGAAAGCAGGGGCAGTTTGACCCGGCTCTCGAAGGAAATAGATCATCTGAGGTATGAAGTAAAAACGTACCGAGAGATAGGCAAGTTTCCAAGGGAGGAGTATGATTCCGACGAAGGTCACTCAGAGACATAGAATCCTATGATAACATGAGACTTATATGTAGAAAATGGTTTATGTTGAAAATGGTGTGGTTAGAAGATGTAAAATAAACATAGTTTGGAGTACTTTGTGAATATGTTAAAATGGTGTCAAAATTTTAATTGTAAAAAGAACTAGATGCCATGCAATCAGTCGGCTTGATAGACCGACCCTCATAATTAATGTATGAAAAGTCCGCACTGAGGCATTTTGATGAAAGGTATTATATGGTTTTGAAGAACAGTATCTGAGGTACGAAAATGAATTATTCCGAATAAGATATGATTTCTATGAGATTATAGTTGTGTCATTCGGACTAACAAATGCACCAGCCCTGATCATGAACCTCAAAAATCGAGTGTTCCACACATATTTAGACAATTTTGTATTAATCCTTGTGAATAATGTTCTTATCCATACGAAGAATGAGAAATAACATAAGGAACGTCGAAGGACTGTCTTATGAATTTTAAGAGCTGGGAAAATTTTGCCAAGTACAGTATTGTGAATTTCGGCTTAAAGAAATATTCCTCAGGCACATAGTGTCTTTAAAAAGGAATCAAAGTAGATCTGGCAAAGGATAAAGCAATGTAAGAATGAAAGTCGCCAATGACCTAAAATGAGATCAGGAATCTCTTAGATTATTGCCTACTATCAGAGATCCATTGAGAACTCTCTAAGGTAGAAAGGCCGATAACATAGCTACCCCAAAAAGGAATCAAATTCATGGATTAATAAAAGTAAGGCTATGTATTAATATGAGAAAGAAAATAGCTTACGCATCACAATGACTTAGGCCACATGAATAGAATTTCCCAACTCATGACTTGAAATAGTTGGGCAATCAGGGACGAGCGTGAGTTGTTTTCTCACACCCAAGGTGACATATGACTAAAGAGAAAGGATGAAAATGGGAATAGAATACGAATTAAGATAAGGAATGAAGAGCTGAAGGATATTTTAAGGAGCACTGGACAATGTCATATTGTCTAAGGAATGGATATATATATATATATTTCAAGCAAAAATAAGCTTAGAAATGAAATCATGAATGAAGTTCATGACCCTTCTCATACCACCCACCTAGGCAACTTTAAGATATATTATGATTTACGAGAAAAGTTAGATAGTAAGGAATGAAATGAGATATAACCATATTTTCAAGCAGTGTCTCTATTACCAACAAGTGAAGGCATTATATCAATGACCTTATAAGAGGTTATAATCTCTAGAGATACATGAATGAAAATGGAATGACATAGCAATGGATTTTATGACGGGTTTTGCCAAAGTCATAAAGAAATAACACCGCTATATGGGTAGTGGTGGATCGACTCACCAAATATGTTTGTCTCTGCCTATTCAGATGACTCGTAGATCGATGAGTCACCGATCGTACATAAAGGAAATCGTATATTTACAGGTAGTACCAAAACCTATCGCTTCAGATAGAGACTCCAGGTGTACCCCTAGATTTTGAACTAACTCACAAAAAGGAGTTAGACACGAGATTGAACCTTAACATAGATGTCCACTCACAGGCAGAGGGACGATCAAAAGGACAGTATGAACGTTTAAGCTTACAATAGAACATTAATGTTAAATCAAGGTACAAGTGGGAACGTATTGTACCACTTATTAGGTTCACGTACGACCATAGCTGTCAAGCAATGATCAATATCGCCATATGAGGCATTATGTGGAAAGAAGTATCGACCACCACTTTATTGTAATAAAGTAGGTGAGAGAAAGTATAAGGTCCTGACAATGTAAATGAAATGATTAAGATATCTGCCAAATGAGGCAAAGAATAAGATAAACTCAGGACAGACAAAAGTCTTACGCTGATACGCGTAGATCTGAACTGCATTTTAAATGCGGAAATAAAGTTTCTTAAGATTTCTCCATCGAGAGAAATTATAAAGTTCAGATACAAGAATGTTGAGATCACGTTTTATAGGACCTTACGAGATCCTAGTAATGATAGGCCTAGTAACCTATAGATTAGTACTTCCACCAAAATTTGGGGAATGTACGTAATGTTTTCCACGTGTCACAGTTAAGGAAATACGAAAATGACCCAAATTATGCGATCCGCCATGATGACGTGATCTTTAACTCAGAAGAGTTGTGATGAAAATCTACGACTATTTTGATCGTACGATCCAACGATTAAAGAATCAAGTTTGGGTTTTAATGAAAGTCCAATGGAGGAACCATGGACAAAAGAAAATCACGTGGAAAAATTTAAGACGTTATGATGTTAAGATACCCCATACTTTTTGAGGTATGCAAATTTCGAGACGAAATTTCTTTTTAAGGGGGGTAGAATGTAATATCCTGAAGAATTAAATGCCTAATTACGATATTTAAATTCGTAAATTAGGGTTTCACCGAAATAATTGAATTAGTAATATATCGAATAATGATTTCGATTAATTACGAGATAACGAATTCCTATTTTATATTCACTAAGAATTGTGAATTAAGAAATATAACTTTATAAAGTATTTCGGCAGTATTATTTTAACGCCGATTGAGTATCGATAGTTAAAATTTCGTAAAATTTTCTAAGCAACGAAGCTTAGAATTAAATTCCATTATTAATGGAATAATTTAATAAAGTGATTAAGACTTTATTACGACCATTTTGAGATGAGTCGATAATGAACGTTGTGAGACGTTTCAAACGTCAACGTTTAGAGATGAATAGAAAAATGAGTTTAATGATCAAGGAATTATAATATTTAAATTCCTATGATTATTTTATGTAATTAGAGTATTATTTAGCATTAAAAAAAATGCTAGAACATTAAGGATTAATTATTGGACAATTTAGAATTTTCGAAAACCCTAATTCGAAAATTAGGGTTTTCTCACATGAAACGATACTAATAATTTTTCCTATGATATAATTTATCATCTAAAACATATATTATGATATATATCTATATACATAGCATGAAAATAAAATATGTACCTATTGCTCTATGAAAATACCGTGACTTATGTAAGTGATAAGTGATTCACGTGTAATTAAATAAATTAATGGGATAGATTGTACACTCTAACCAAGGAATTGAGAGATAAATCAAGTGGGGTGCCTTGTGTTATGAAGTTGCCGTGTGATATGGAACCAAATTGAGGAAAGAAGAAGTTTTGAAACTCTTCTTTGACTTTAACTATTTACTTTAATTAATGCTTAGGATCTTTGGGTGTAAGACATATATTAAAAATGTTTCTCTTTGTACACAAGAGAGAGTTTGACGCTTCTCTTCACTTAAGCAATGGAATCAAATTTAGTTGTTCAAAATATTGTGTAAGAGCTTTTAAATTGGTGTAAGAGATATTTTACATGGTGATGTATTATTGATTACATATGGTAGAGTGTAGATTTTATGTGTATAGTAAGACAAAATAAATCACATCTCTTCCCTTTGAAATGAGAAAGTGCATTCCTTTTGATCCAAAATTGTAGGATTTTTCTTTGTGTCATTCAATGTGTAAGTGATGAAGTATTAGCATGACTTTGTTGACTAATTAAGTGAGAAGAAATTATAAACTCTCCTTTGGCTCAAGATAGCCGACGTCCCTTTGTGAGATAAAGTAGGGATTGAATTGTTTTGTTCAATGTGGTGTAAGATGCATTTAATTGTGTAAGTGATGACATGTTGTGTGTATGTCATCAAATAATAATCTTGAAAATATTGTGAGTATATGAGAGGAAGTTGACGTATGGTTTAAAGTGTGAGATTCTTTTGATTCCATGCTTTTACTTTTGAGTAAGTAGTGATGTATTAAGGTAATAAGTGGGTCAAAAATAAAATAAAATACAAAAGGCTTACAATTGTGATGAGAAATGACCGAGAGGTATAGGACAAGGAATAAATGTATTAAACATTTTTATTCATTTAGTTCATTTACTAAGAGATAAGTACATCAAATGAAACACCTCTCATTTCTAACCCACAACATTACCGTGAGCTTGCTAGAGAGGAAAGAAAGTGAGTGTTCTTCAATATATTCCCAAAACCTTGATATAAAAATCCTTTGCATCGAAAATCGACAACGGTTAAAAGGTTAGGAATCGAACGACCTTTAATTATACGTTAAGATTTTCATTTTCTAACGGTTAGATTTATATATATATGCTTAGGTTCATAATGTGAAAAATTATGGAAATATTGCTATCATGCTAAGTTGTTCACTAATAATGTTTAGTAGGATGTTTATGCTTCACAAATGATGCTAAATCAAAGGCCTAAGCATGTTATGATTTATCTATGATAATCGAAAATTACTAGAGTTGAATTGATGATGGAATAATGTAATATGATAGCCAAGGAGCCCATTATGATTTATTGGAAATTTTTAGAGATTATATGCTATTTATTGATAATGACCGAAAATGCACAAGAATGTTATGTTGATGTACAAAATTTATTTAAGTAATGTTATAGCATAATGTTGATCTAGGACATTAAATTAGTACCATGTGATTTTACTAGGAATTTTGGAAATTGATTGCTCAATTTTACTTAAGAGAGCCGTGAGCTTCAAAGGATAATTATTTGATTGTGAGTTGAAAATATTGAATATTATACTAGATTAGTGTTATATAATAGTATTTGAGCATTGTGTAATTTTGTAGGATTTTAGAAAATTGTTTGGTTATGTTTGAGAATAACCGTGAGCTTTGGAAATGTGTTGGTGATGCCCAAAATTTTTCTATAGTCAATGTTAATACATATTAGTGATCCTATGATAATATAGTACACTATATGAATTTAGAAGAAATTTTGGAAGATGTTTAGAAATTATAAAGCTTAAAAGCCGTGAGCTTTATAATGTTTTTATTAAGGATTTAATTCCTTAATATCAAGAAAAATAATACATTATATGTCTAGAAATTATTTTAGACATATTAAGAATTTATGAAAATTTATAAACGTAGAATACTATGTTTATGGCGAAACGTTATATTAAATAACGTTAGAAATGAAAAATAATGTTTAATGAATAAATTAATTAATATTAAAGGAAAATATTAATAGAGTTTATCGATTTGTGTAAAAAATCGAGAATTAGAGTTTTATGAAAAGAAATCAATTGAAAATCGATTTATATTGAAATTAGATATCAAAATGTTAATGAGTTAAAAAGTTTATAAAGAAAAGACAAAATTGTTGACTTTTGAAATTAACGTATGAAATACGTTAGATAAATACACTAATACGTGTAAAACGTTTTAATTATATGAGGAAATCTCTTTGGTGAGAAAAGATTTCATAATTGAAATCTTTATATCGAAAAACGTTAGAATACGTTGAACGTTTACCCTAAAGGGTTATAATGAAATAGTTGAACATATCTCGTCTCTATCGAAGTACGAGAAATGTTTAGTTAAGATACGCGATTGGACGACGTATTGGATTCGTTAAGGAATTCAAATTATATTAGTATAAGATATCAAAGATCATTTTAAACTTTGAAAATCTCGAAAAACTCGACCAACGTACTAAATTAGTTTTTACGTAAGGTGGGACGGATGCGATCGTTGGAAAGAAAGAAAAGCGAATTAAGAAAGCTTACGCACGGTGGGCTTTTCTTTTCTTATCCTCAAGGATAAAATGCTCTATTTATGATGTTTTCTTGAAATGAAAAGTAATTATTTATGATACTCTCTTTTGAGAAATGATTATGAAATGATGATGAAATTACACACCCAAAATGTTTATGTTTTATGTGTGTATCCTATCCATGAATGAATGAATGAATGATGAATGTTGTTGGATCGCTCCCAACTTATGAATGAAATCGATATCGGATCCTATGGGAAGGCTTATACAGCCAGATTAACGTGTACACCTAATGGTGATTGTGTCTTTGTAAGGACAATTCCACGGCGGTCACAAATGACGCAGAGGGAGGCCTCCTTCTACGGCGTAAATGATAATGTTATGATGAAATGAAAGGATATGGATCATACATACAAGGAAAATGTCCGCCGATTTAACGTTTATGAAAATGATGAAAATGTTTAGTAAGCTCAAGGTATTTTTAAATAAAACTCTTGTGTCTTACCATGATGGGGCAGTGTAATTTAAAGACGGTAAATGTTTTTGGCATAAGTCCACTGAGTGCATTAATTGTACTCAGCCCTGCATATTTGTTTTTAAATGTGCAGATTGAGTTGGTGATGCGATGGAGCAGTGTTGAGTAATAGAAGGGTTGTTGCTGGAAAGTTTATACCTTGATAGTACATCGTCATATGTACATATCACATGTCTTCCGCTAAAAAAACATAAGTTATGTAGTAAAGTCCAAAAACATACTTGATTTATGTATCACAGTTTATTGATAAATAGTCTTTATGTTTATTCATTCCTGTTTAGAGTAATAATCCCTGCTAAATCATACTTAGGATTTAGGGGCTGTTACATTATCTCATGCTATTAGATCTTGCATAGTTTGTTTGGGTCGTTGGTTGACATCAATTCTGGCTTGCAAAGTTAGATTTGAGTGTGTTGGATTTATTATTTGGCAAATTTATTTGAGAGATTTTATATATGTTATTTAAAATTTTATTCAATTTAAAAAAAAATCACTTGACATGTTTTCGCTTTAGCTATTTAAGAAAATATAATATTTTTAAATTATGAATTTATGGTGTTACATTTAGTGGTATCAGAGCGGATCTACGTTTCTGTAGACTTTAAAATTTTGAATAAATTTTTATATGATGTTGTTATGATAAAGAGCACCATCCATTACCGACATGCGCTCCTGATCGAGGTAATTTAAGTTGTTTTGATATGATAAAGTATTTTGGTAAGCACTTATTAGTGAAGATTCTCTATCAAATATTATGAAATGTGGTGGAGATTTGTATGTGGCATTATGTGAGAGTTGTGCATCATTTTGTGAAAATTATTATTGAACTTGAGAATGAGTTGATTGAAATTTTACTCATTTATGTCCTCGAAATTAGAAGGGACTTAGTTGCTTGATTATTAGACATTACTTGTGTAGGTTAGATCGAGAATAATAATAATATACCTCCAGTTTATAAGCATGCACTTGTCGTAGTCTGATTCTGGTAACGTACTTGGAATCCCACTCTAAGCGTCGTAGAGAACTTTGTAGCTTGAAGAGAGTTGTGGCGACAGATTATTACGCACGGACAACCAATAACTGAATATGAAGCTTCCTCTAGTGTCATTTATCTAGCATCCAATGAAGTTAAGGTTATTGTTGGAAAAGTCTTTACAGATCGAGAGACATTCTTGGAGAATGGTCAGCGTCAAATCAATTTTGAGGATTACATGACCACCTTAATTCGCAGATGTAACGATCTTTTTTGTGGCATAACAATTATAGAAGATGACGAAGGTCCCATGTCACTACTCCCACAAAAGAATGTGGAAGTACCTCAAGAGAATGAGGGAATAAAAGAAGAAGATGAGGACCTCCAAGAGGAAGAGGACCCTGAAGGACATCCTAGTCTGGAGGTTATAGAGATTAAAGGTGACGAGAAATATGATGGTTAAGTTGTGAAGCATTTGTTTCTTTTTCTTGAGTGGAACATTTTGTTGTTCACTTCTTTTTCTTTTGGTTGTAAATAGATTTTGGATAAACGAATGTGAGAAAACAAGAATGACTGTAGGAGTAGAGAACATAGCCATTGATGTTAGGATTCCCTCAAGAGAAACTCTAAGAACTAATACGATGGCACGGAGTGTGAAAATCGTGTTGGGAGGAAAAATATTAACGACAGATCTTATGCTTTAGAGATGCGTAACTTTGACTTGATCTTGGGGATGGACTGGTTGAGTAGCAATTGCGCCACTATAAGGTGCCATGAGAGACAAGTGATTTTTTTTCAAAGATCGGAAGAGAATGAGTTTACATTTTACGAAGCAAGGATTAGAAAACCATTGAAGATAATATTTGCAATGGAAACAGTGAAGATGTTAAGAAAAGAAAAGTGTGAAGGGTTCTTGGTATATGTATTGGGATCAACACCGATGGAGACCACAATAGAGGATGTGGAAGTGGTTCTAGATTTTATTGATGTGTTTCCTAAAGAAATACCAGGTTTACCACTGAATCGACAAGTGAATTTTACCATTGACTTTATGCCTGGAGTAGCACAATGGTTTCTAAGGCTCAATACTGAATGACACCAAAGGAGTTAGAAGAATTGAAGGCACAGTTACAAGAATTATTGGATAAATGGTATATTCGATCGAAGTTTCACCATATGGAGCATCGGTATTGTTCGTAAAGAAGCAAGATGGTAGCATGAGAATGTGTATTGATTATCGAGACCTGAATCAACTTACAATAAAGAATAAGTACCCTCTACCGAGAATTGAATACATCCTTGAACAACTACAAGGTGCAGGAGTTTTCTCAAAGATATATCTACAATCTAGATACCATCAATTGAAGGTGAAAGAAGATAATATTCCAAATACTGCTTTTAGGATAATATATGGTCATTATGAGTTTGTGGTAATGCCTTTTGGATTGTCCAATGCCCCTGTCGTTTTTATGGATTTGATGAATATGGTGTTCCATCAATACTTGATCGTTTTTATAGATGACATCTTGATATACCTAAAAAAATCGAGAAGAGCACGAGTCGCATCTGCACACAGTCTTGGAGATACTAAGGAAGGAAAAGTTGTATGCCAAGTTTACAAAGTGTGAGTTTTGGCTGACTTAGATTGGATTTCTGGGACACATGGTGAGATCAGAAGGAATTGAAGTGGATCCGGCAAAGGTTGAGGCTATAAGTAATTGGAAAGTGCCGACAAGCGCCACTGAGATACGAAGTTTCCTTGGACTGGCAGGATATTATAGAAAATTTATCAAATGTTTTTCAAGGATTGGAGGACCATTCACTCAGTTGACACATAAAGGAATACCGTTTGAGTGGACAAAGAAGTGTAAAAGAAGCTTTCAAATATTAAAAGAGAAGTTGGTAACCGCTGCAGTCTTGACTATCCCTGATAGTTCTAAGGGATACATAATCTATAGTGACACGTCGAAGCAGGGTTTAGGATATCTGCTAATGCAAGAAGGAAAAGTGGTGGCTTATGTATCTAGACAGTTGAAGCCACATGAACTAAATTATCCTACACACGATTTGGAATTGGCAGCGGTAATTCATGCTTTGAAGATTTGGAGACATTACCTTTACGGGGGTAAGTGTAAGATCTATACTGACCACAAGAGTTTGAAATATATTTTTTCACGCAAAAAGAGCTAAACAAGCTAAACATGAGACAACGAAGGTAGTTGGAGTTGGTCAAGGACTATGATTGTAAGATTTTATACCACCCTGGAAAAGTAAATATGGTGGCAGATGCACTTAGCAGAAGGATAGATACAAATCCTATAAGAATGTTAACTCAACAAGAGGAGTTGGTGAAAGATTTTGAAAGATTGAGTCTTGAAGTAGTGACCATACCTGAAGAGGCGGATGCTATTATCTCAGCTTTGGTAGTACATCCGACGTTACGAGATAGAATTAGAGAGGCTCAAAAAGATGATGAGTTCCTACAAAAGATGCAAGCTAAAAAAGTGTCGGATGACCCAAGAGGATTTACAGTTCTAAATGACGGGACACTTGCTTATAATAGGAGAATTTATGTGCCGTGGATGAGGAGTTGAGAAAAGAGATAATGGATGAGGCACATCGAACTGTGTACACAGCATACCCTGGTAGCACCAAGATGTACCAAGATTTAAAGAAGAGTTTTTAGTGGTATGGCATGAAAAGGTCAATTGCAAAGTATGTGGAACGATGTCTGGCGTGTCAACAAGTGAAGGCTGAACATCAAAGACCATCGAGATTGTTAAAACCCTTAGAGATACCAGAGTGGAAGTGAAAACACATCACTATGGATTTCGTAGTTCGACTTCCTAGAACTTTGAGAGGTAATGATACAATTTGGGTAATTGTTGACCTTTTGACTAAGTCAGCGCATTTTGTGCCAGTGCACATGACGTTTTCGATAGATAAGTTTGCACAATTATATGTTTGGGAGATAGTTCAACTTCATGAGATACCTACATCCATTATATCTGATCTAGACCCCCGTTTCACGTCAAGGTTTTGGGGTAATCTACACCTTGCTTTGGGTACAAAGTTAAAGTTTTTGACAGTGTATCATCCCCATACAGACGACTAGTTAGAAAGAACGATTCAACTTTGGAAGATATGTTAAGAACTTGTGTCTTGGATATTGGAGGAAGTTGGGAGACACACTTGCCATTGATAGAGTTTGCTTATAACAATAGTTACCCCTCCAGTATTGGTATGGCTCCTTATGAGGCACTCTATGGGAGAAAATATAGATCACCTATCTTATGGGATGAAGTTGGTGAAAGAAAAATTTTAGGACCTAAGATGGTGGGAAGAACTGTTGATGTTGTCAAGAAAATTCGAGATAGGATCAAAGTTGCTCAAGATAGACAAAAGTCGTATGCTAATAAAAGAAGAAATGAGTGCATTTTGAAGTCAGTGATAAGGTGTTTTTGAAGGTAGCAACAATGAAAGGAGTTCCGAGATTTGGTAAGAAAGGAAATTTAAGGCCTCGCTTCATCGTACCGTTTGAAATTTTAGAAAAGATTGGAGATGTTGCCTATCGTTTGACGTTATCACCCGAGCTGTCATCTGTGCATAATGTTTTTCATGTGTCGATGCTGAGGAAATATATGCATGACCCGTGTCATGTGGTGTCTTATGGTGGTATATCGCTTAATAAGGATTTAACCTACGAGGAAGAACCCATCGCGATTTTAGATCGAAAAATCCAGAGTTAAAGAATCGATGCATGACTTTAATTAAAATACAGTAGAGTCACAATGGTCCCAAGGAAACGACTTGGGAGAGTGAGGATAAAATTCTAGCTAAGTACCCGTCCCTAATAGCACCTGGTAAGACAAATTTCGAGAACGAAATTTTATTAAGTGGGTAGGGTTGTAACGCTCCACTTTTTGCTTGATTTAATTTGCCTTAAATTTTAAATAATTTACATTGATTTGTGAATATTTGACATGCTCGATTTTTATGTTGGACTTGAGGGAGTCTGTAGTTGCGCCCTTAGCTATAAAACGAACTTCGACATTTATTTTAGAGTTTTAGAAATTACTTTACAAAGAAAAACAAAATATGTGCTAATTAATAAAATAAGTTTTGGGCTTATATATAATTGTCAAATTATATTAGTTATTCTCAAATTGGGCATTGTGGAATATTATTTTGTTGAGTGCAAGTTCTATTTTATATTTATCAAGGATTAAAATTTAATTAACAAGAGTTCAAGTAGGATTAGGACTTGATTAAGGTTTTATATATATATACGCACGCACACAACACTTAACACACACATACCATTCCACACACACAGCGCACACACACTCCACACACACACACACACACACACACATTACACACACGCACACAGCACACACACACACACTACACACACTACACACACATGCACACAACACACACACACATGCACACACACACACACACACACACACATATATATATCGTTCTAGTGCTCAATCGATGGAAGCATATTTTTTTTCACCACTTGATTTCTCTACTAGTTGGTGCGGCACAACTAGGACACTCGTTTCCGAATTAAGTTGATTTTGATTTGTTGTGCTCGACAAAACAAGATGGGTAAAATTTTCTTTAACTTGCAAATGTGTGATTTGGAATAAACATATTTATTGTGGGTGAAATTTTCTTTAACTTGTAAATATGTGATTTGGAATAAACATATTTATTGTGGGTGGGTGGAATTTTCTTTAACTTGTAAATATATGATTTGGAATAAACATATTTATTGTGGGTGAAATTTTTTTTAACTTGCAAATATGTGATTTGGAATAAACATATTTATTGTGGATGAAATTTTCTTTAACTTGCAAATATGTGATTTGGAATAAACATATTTATTGTGAAAATGAAATTGGTTTGAGAAATACTCTTTTATGTCAAACGTGTATATCATGGTTTGGATTGTGATACGATATTTATTGCATGCGGTGAGTATGCAAGTGGAAAGCCGTGATGGTGAGTCATTGGCCATGTGTATATCCTATGCCGATGAGGTAGAATTGTAAGTCGGTGAGACTGAGCCTTGACGTGAGTCATTGGTTACGTGTATATCCTATACCGGTGAGGCTGAGCCTTGATTGTGAGTCATTGGCTACGTATATATCCTATACCGGTGAGACATGATTTTTAAGCCGGTGAGACAGAGCCTTGACGGTGAGTCATTAGCTACGTGTATATCCTATGCCTGTGAGGCGGAATTTCTAGGTCGATGAGGCTGGATATGATATATGGCGGTGAGTATGCAAGTGGACATACCGGTGAGGCTGAATATGATTGATTATTACTTTTTTGCGATTTATACACATTTGAATAAAAATAATGATATTTTTTGTTCCCCACCACTGAATACGTTTTTGTGCTCACCCCCTTTTATCTAAAATATTTGCAGGTCTGTGATCGTGGAGCGGCATAGCGATATGGGTGTGCCTAGTGGTGTTATGTCGTTTTAGTTCCTTCTAAGACTTGTGCTATTTTGTTTAATTTCTTTTTCTTTATTATCGCTGTTGGATTTAAGTTATTAGGATTCCAACTTATCTCATGCTATTAGGGCTTGCGTAGTTTGCTTGGGTCATTGGTTGGCGTCAATTCTATCGTGCAAAGTTAGATTTGAGTGTGTTGGATTTATTATTTGGCAAATTTGTTTGAGAGATTTTATATATATTATTTAAATATTTTATTCAATTTTTTTAAAAAAATCACTTGACATTTTTCCGCTTTAGCTATTTAAGAAAATATAGGATTTTTAAATTATGAATTCAGGATGTTACAATCATCATGTTGCCAAGTCATTTATATGATCTGTCAGATTTACCCTTACATCCACCGCGTTAAGTCCGCTAAGCATATAAATTTTGTTTTAGGGTGCCCACAACAACATTCCTTTCTGAATTTCGAAAGTTTGAAATCAACTTTTGCATCCCACAATGCATTGTTGAAAAATTGAAAGCTGAAACCAACTTCCAACTGCAAAACACATCTTTCATTGTCTTTTCGGGATTTGTGCACGTGTCAACTACGGCGCGTGCACTATATGCGTCGCTAGTTGGCGCTTGCGTGACACGCGCGCGTGGCTGATGCACTGACGTATTATTATTATTATTTTGCAATTTTTTTTTGCAAAACAAGTTCTAATTTTATTTTTCTTTCAACTTTTCAAACAAAATTGGCAAATAATATAAATATTTTTTAAAGAAAAATCGTACAACACAAAAGACAATTGAAATTTAAGAAATTTAAATACAACATAAACATATAATTTAACTAATACATCATTCAACATAGTCTAACATTTCCTAATTATTCAAACATTTCCTTCTGATAGTCTAATATTTCTCCATTATTAATATCTTTCCACCTAATACTCTAATATTTCCTCATTATTCAAACCTTTCACCCTGATAGTCTAATATTTTCTTCATTATTCATTTTCCCCTAATACTCTAATAATATTTCCTCATTATTCAAACCTTTCACCCTGATAGTCTAATATTTTCTCCATTATTCATTTTCCCCTAATACTCTAATCTTTTCTCATGTATTTTCTATTTTAGTAATGTAATTTCAATCAAATTCAAGTAATGCAATTTCAATTTTAGTTATTAAATTTTAATTTTTAATAATTAATTGTATTTAATAAATTATTAATTATAATTGTGAAATAATTAATTTATTTTATTCAGTTGTTCAATTTTTAATTAAAAAAATACATAACTACTCATATATAGATATATAAAGTAACACTCCCTCCTTCGCATATAAGACGGTCCATTTCTTTTCGGTACAGTTATTTAAGAGAATGGTATAAAGTGATTAAATTGATAAAAAATAAGTAGGTCCCATAATTTTTGAAGAGATTATTTCCTAAAAATGAAACAGACATCTTGGATGGGACGACCCAAAAAAGAAAACATGTCATCTTGGGTGGGACGGATGAAATATATATTTTAGTGGGACTCAACTGAAAGTTGAAAGTTGGGTTTATTATTGTAGAGAAAAGTAAAATAAAAATTGATGGGTTTTAAAAAGCTAATGTAACACTGTATGACCATATGAAAGTTGGAAAGTTGGATTTAGGGTTATTGACACCCTTATTTCTAACAGTTTTAGATAAATTGTTTTCAAAATATTTACTTTTATATGGTAAAGCTACATATTTTGTATTTTCTCGATGAATATACATATAGCTATTGACGTCTTCTTATTGTTTAATTATGCTCAGTGCAAAATATCTTCAACTGTACTTTTTTTCAATGTTATCTTGCTATTATTGGTTTAATGGTGTAATACAACATAAAATTCCATGTAACTAAAATTTATATTTTGGAAATTAAAATAAAATTTCCCAAAAATAGAGTTTACATGCTTTTTCTTTGTAGATATATAAATAAAAGACTAGAAAGCCTTGTCAAATTATTTTCACAATTTTAATATTTTTAAGTTTTTTTTAATCAGAATGTTTATTTATATAGTTAGTCATTTATAATAGGGATAAATAAAATTTGTGTCCCCCCAACTTTGACGAGATTTTGAAAAATATTCCAAACTTCAGTTAATATGATTTAAATATCTCAAACTTTGACGATATTTTGATACAATATCTCGATTCAAAGTTTTCAACAACTATAATCTGCACGAGACGAAATGATGACTCATTTGAGCTATAATCAACGTGAGAATCCAGCGAATTGGTTCAATATTCAATCGTTGGAAACTCTGAATTATGATATTTTTCAAATTATCGTCAAAGTTTGAGACATCTTAATATATTAAATAAAGTTTGGAACATTTTAATGTATTAGTTAAAATTGGAGATACAAACTGTAGTTATGCCTTTATAATAATCCTGAATATATTTATATACATATAATACAAATTGGTATTTACTGTATATTTGTAAGAATATTTTAATTTAAAATTAATTTCGGTAGGTATATTGAAAATGAAAGGGCCCATTTCATTCTTTTACTCAACATGATTTCCTCATATATGTGATTTTCATAGGAGCATATATATTCTTCTTAAACTTGCAATTTAATTTATGGTCGTTCTGATGATATTGACAAGTTAGAAGATGAAACTATTTTCAGTCTAACAAAAGTGTCAATATTTTGAATCTCACCAATAAAAATAGTAGTACTGGGAATCCTCCTAAAGAGGCCCCATAAAACTGAAAATATTTCAAATACGGAAGATATTACAATTAAAATAAAAATCTCTCAATGTTTAGAAGTATCACAAAATTATATTGTCCGACTAAATTAATGTTATGTTTCCATCCAAAAACAACCAAACACAAGCTGTGATTTTATTAAGACTAAAGTTATATGTATTATATTATTAGTGCTTTACAAGTGCACCTTACCAGCACATAAAGAAATTAGTAAAACTAAGAAAAATGATTAGAGAATATTATTTTTGCACCTCCTTAGTGGCAAGACAGAGATGTCACTGTAGCTGAATATTTGTTGAGAAAAAAATGTATAAATATTAAGTTGGAAAAACCCTAATCTTGTTCATTAGCAAAATTGCTGCACATATTCACAAGGCAGAAGCAGCAAGAAAAATGTACGAAAAGATATATTATATACATCTTCTGCCCACCATTTGATAAAATCAGGGAGCAAAAAGACCAACACAAACAACAAAAAGAGTGTTTTATCTTTTTTATGCTTCAGCCATTATTCATCCCTGCCAGAAAACATTAGGTTCACTGCTGTACAATGACCTGTCCTGAACCTCAAGGTTAGCGACATGATAATCAATCAGCCGCGCTTGGAGAGCTTTGCAGACGAGGAGTCCGCATGGAAGCATCCACCAACCACTTTCGTCCCTGCAAATTGATCACGGACCATACAACATGATCAAGTTTCACATTATAAACCTAAGGCCTTCATTGTTTTGCAGATTAGGAAAAGGGAAAAAACAGAAGGTTAAAAAGGTTTCTTACATGCTAATATTCCAAGTCTGAAGGTTTGGATGTTTTTTATTTGCTGAGGATTGAGTTTTCAAATGAACTAGTCCACATATGAAGGCAACAACCTGTTCCAATGTATTCAAGTAAGAAATGGTGAAATATTACTGTTCAAAGAGAAACTTCGAGCGAGCCCACTCAAGAAGGTAACATAAAGTATTGTGAAGTTCATGAATGAAATTTGTGCAAAACAAAAAGCACGTGGGATGCCTACTTACAACATTGATCACTGAGGTAAGATTCCACAAAGCATATACACGTGCAAGTCCAGCTGATCGCCTAGGTCCGTGACTGAATAATGCATTGATCCCAGTTGGAAACGGAAGGATTATGCCAAGTGGTGGAATAGACAAAACCAAGAAGACAACCATCATGGACATGGAATAAAGCTGAAGCAGAAGAAGCAAAACTAAACTAAAATCTCCTAAAAGCAGGACCGAGATGATTAAACCAACAAGATCCTGCAAATAGAAAGGAACACAAGGAATGAAAATAACAGAATCTCCTAGTCTTGAATATGAAACTATTTATGAGTAATGCTGAACTGAAAAATGATACAACTGATGTACCTGGTGGCATACTGGCTTAATGTTACGAATTATATGGTAGAAAGGATAAGATAATGTTAAACTGTCTTCAAGTCTCTGTACATTATTCAAATGTAGAAGTTCTCCGCATATCCTCTTTTGCAGCACTGCATGTTCATTGGATCTAACAAGATTTAATGCTTTCTTCCAGCGATTAGCAGGCAGACTGCATACCAAAATTAGATGATGACAAGATAAAGACAATAAGACAAGTGAAACAGAGTATCAAGTCACCAGAAACATCTGAAGCCAAAGGAACACAAGAAAGTGATTTACCGTGACAGGTTCTCAAACGATACAGACCTATCTGGCTCTTGACTAGATGAACGAGTATTTTCATCATCTATAGCGCATAAAACAAGTCCAAATTGGCAATATCCACTAGCTGAAGGTTGAAAGCGAGTCAAATCAACATGTACACCATGAGTACGCAATTTCCTATTGACGTGTGTCTCAAGCCAGGAGATAACTGGATAAAATGTTGCTCTTAGATGTCCACGACGAACCAAACGAAGTTGAGCATTAAGACCAGCCACTAGTCGGTACCAAATTGTTGGGGGAAGGGACTGCAATAAAGAGCAAGGAACACAAAAGTGACCTGAGTTCCTCCATGAAGCAGTTGTAAGTGCTAACTTCAATAAACGAAAATTTATACAGCAAACCTGACTCATTAGGTTAGTTAGAATATTGTCACTGTGAAGAGAGAAAGGAACCATGTAAGAACCATCTCCTCCGAAAATCAAGGACAGGGGAAACCTTTGACGAAGTCGAGGAGGGAGATCATTCCTCTTTTCATCACCTCCAAGGAAAAAATCCAGATAACCTAACATTAAATCAGAAGTTGCAGCAACCTGCAGTGTGGATGCAATCATCATTGAGATAAAATGTGGCACGAGAGGAGTGGATTCACTCAGATGTAAGAGATTGACCAATTTGAATAGGAATAATAAAACAGCATCATGCATGAAGCCTTTTAATTCCAGGGATATACTATTGCTGGTAGTGCTTGCTCAACTTAAGAAATCAATCAGGGCTTAATAGTGCTGCTATTATTGTTATCCAAGCAGTTGACTGATAAAACAAAGCTTTATCTTTATTAAAGGTCCTCAAGCATCAGCCCTATGAAGAGGAGTAACAAATGGAACTATGTTCGTTTAAGCATTCCCACCCCGATCCTTTGGGGCATGTTCCAACCTTCAATATTTTATAACTTCAATAATTTATACGTATGCTTATCTTTATATATGTCACAAATACTTTATAGAACTGTTGATACTGGATACTCAATGATAAAGTTTTTCTTCTACAAAGATTAATATTTGACAAATATATTAAGCAAGTGTGTGTAAAGAATTGCAGCAGGGCAAGGTTGGAGGACTCAGTCCCTTACCTGCCTCATTCTAACAGTGGAAGCGGGGATAGCTTCCATGTTGGGCGGACAGGATTTTGGCTTAAATTTTTAGACTTCTTTAATTATAAGCAGTTGGGAGGAGTCAAAGGATGTTTTCTGCCATGTTAAAACACAGTTGAGAATCATCATAATTTAAGTTATTTTCTGGACTTAATGTTCGAGTATAGGACATTCTCAGTTTGTGAAGTGCCATTTTTGTATAACAAGTTAAAGATATTTTTTCCCTATTAAATGAAACCCCAGATGTAATAAGTATAATCTAGAACCATACGTGCCCCATCTAAGTTGTACTGGATAATGTTTTCTCGATAATAATGTAATCGAAAAACCATTAAGTGCCTTCGTGGTGATGAATCTTTACATTCACAGAATTAGTGTGGATGTATATCTGAGCAAGGTGAACGACTGGGTAGCTACTGGAGATATAAAGGTACCTAAATGTGAGAGATATTATTTATGCCCTTTGTGAAACAAAAGACTCGATAATAATGGCCTGACTCTTTGAATCTTAGATGGAGATCTATGTGGTTGGAATCTACAGGATCTTGGCACTGATTTCAGTAAATTAAAGGATGACTGTTAATTGTTGATTTCAGTAAATTAAAAGGACCCCTTCTTTAAAACAAAATCATCACTGATTGATTGTTGCAGTTTTGAAGAGACTCTTCCTCTTGGCACTTTTAAAGTTGATAAGGTATTCTACTTCTACAAGTCTAAATATACTAATCTCTAGTCTAATAAGCAAGCTCCCTTATTGTGTGCCTGAGGTTCATTGAGCAGACTAATACCAACATACCTTCAGTCCTTCATAGAGAGCTCGGGAACGGCAGGAACGCAAGCAAGCATGATCATATTCTGAACGTACATATTCACGTAGTTGCTGTACTTTTTCCTTACGCCGCCATTGCAGCCATGACCTTCCAAGTGGATATGCAATAATACAAAGGACACCGTATACCGACCCTTCCCACCACTGATAAGAAGCTAATGCATTTATCTCGTCGACAAATAAGTTGAATGCATCCTCATACCTATCAAGGAAACATGGAAAAAGAGGGAATTAATGTTTCTAAAAATCGTTACTGTCAGGTTAACCATGTTAAGCTTAGCATCAAGTCAATAATTGATACAACCATAATGATATTAGCCACACATTTCAACAAGTATTCCAATAAACTTCATAATACATCCAACAACTAACAATATAAATATGCAGTCAAAAAATAGAAATCATACACTATCTCTTTGACTTCTTTAGGAGGGGAATGAAGGATGTGCCAAGGTTCACCAAAAGTATTAGCCCCCAGAAAGTACATTCGGTGGACATGAGTTTCCGATTCCTCAGCTCTACTAGTTTCCAAAACCTTATCCAAAAAAAAGACGGCGAAGAATGAAAAATGGTCTCAATGAAAGAATGCCAGCCAAAAATTCTTCCATTCTTGACATTGACAAACAATTCAGTGTAAATGGAGAACCTCATTTAGTGACTCCAAAAAAGGGAACGAGCGATCAATCGTAGCGCGTCGGCGATTTGGCACCAAACCTGGCAATTCATCTCCACCAGAAAATTTCATCCTAGCAACACTAAGAACAAGTGCTAAGAGGATGAGGAGACTTAAGAGTATGAAACCAAATAACCAAGGCCCTCCAAAAGTATATATTAGCTCTTCAAGTGCTGTATTACAGTGAGGCATCTTGTATCTCTCAGATATACATTTGTATGGACATGGGGTCTCCATGACACCTCCTGTAAAGTCAATGACCGTCAAGGGTAAGAAAAGTGCTTGAAATAATAGGTATAATCTGTACATAATATATATACATTATCTGACTTAAGGCTATCAAGGATCAGTGCAGTTGAATTCTCAATAATTATATAGAGATGCATAACCAGATAGAGGGTAAAACCTAGAAGCTCGCAAATTGAAACAGAATTTAGATATACCTCGAACGGCAACATATACAGCACGATGTGGAAGCTCATCTGATGGGCAAGCATGACAAAGGTCTCTGTCAGACCCAGTCTCATTCTTATATGTCCCAAGTGGGCATTCCTGCATATAAAACATGCATTAGAAGTTTATAGAACTTTAGATGAAACCAGTAGGAATTTCATTGAGGGAAGAGCATGAAAAGGTCATGGAAATAGAGACAGATCTATATGGTTCAAGGGTTTGTTCCATGGATAAAACAGGTAGTTTCTATAACTATGTTCTTAGATTAGTGAAATATCATTGTTATTCATAGAAAGGCAGATAAATTACCAGACAGAATATCCCATGAAGGCCTTTCGGACAGGCTTTTCCGCTGAGAGTCCCATTTTCGCCTTCTTGGCCTAGACCTCTACCAATCCCTCCTCTGCAGTTTATCAGAAGAACGACTGAGTTCATAAGCATGAAAAAAGAAAAATTGCAAATACATGAGCATGTTGTTTGTCAGATGCATATTGAATTTGGTTGCTCTATTTTTTTAAGATGTTGAGATGGAAATAGATGTTTAGTAGGAAGAATCACAATAATGAAAGGGGAAAAAACGAACAAAGAAATTATTTATGTTGGATCATCCCAACATTTCTCAAAATTCGAATTGGATCAAGATTTATGATAATAGTTCTAAATG
Source organism: Salvia rosmarinus (assembly GCA_036937905.1). Lineage (NCBI taxonomy): Eukaryota > Viridiplantae > Streptophyta > Magnoliopsida > Lamiales > Lamiaceae > Salvia > Salvia rosmarinus. The sequence goes on along the minus strand of CM072821.1, from coordinate 52,028,321 downwards.
ACTTCATTTCTAGTTACAACTTGTACATGTACAAGTCTAGGATTCCATAAAGACCACAGCTTTTTTTCCTGCAGCCAACTTGGAAAATCGTGAGGAACATGATAATTAAACTCAATTTGATTATGATTAACACACTATTTTGTAACAACAGAAAATATGAGTTTATCTTAGTGATATGTCTGATTTCTTTGGATATACCTCTCACATCTGTTCTACACGTATATATAACTGCTACCATCAGGGATAAGAAGATAAGATAGAAATGAAAACCTTACAGCCCTTCACATGTATTATATGTTTGTGTTCTTGTTTTTTCAATTCTTTTACTTCCAAATGTGACTTGCGAGAAGATCTCTGGCCAAAGCCACTAAAATGCAAGCAGAATATAGTCCTTCCGGTTACATGCGGAAATATTTTATAGTTGGTATTGGCACAACTACAAAAAAATATCAAATGTAATATATAGTTTTTCTTTAAAAAACAAAATGACGTAGATGCTCTCATTAGTTTCAATATGATCAACGATTCAAAATTTATGAATAGCCAGTATATTTGTTTACTACTAACCTGACATCAATAGTTCCTCTGACAATGGCCATTGGCAAGTATTCATCTCCAACAGAAATGTCTGACCAATGAAAGTGAATCCTTCCACCTCCTCCACCACCAGCATTAGGGGAACCATGCCCACCAGATATTGAGATGGTAGATGTCTTATGAAGGAAGAGATTACTGAGAAACAGAAGTATAGTACCTCCAGATCCACCCCCTGGACCTATATCTGAAAAATACCCACCATCTTTTATATATTTCCCATAACTTTCTCCTTTAGCTTCAATTTCTCCATGAACAACCAATTTTGACAACGAATGCTGTAGTGAACCCATCACTGTTTGAGGAAACAATTGAAAATCACTAAAGGAATGGCTCTGAAAATCACCGTGAACTCAAAATCAAACAAAATTAACAATATAGGGAATGTTTGGTTCTAGTTGGTGTTTTTGGGAGATGTATAGGTGCATGTTGACATACACCTGTTATGTTGGAACTCTTATTTAGAGTGTAATCATTAGGATGTTGTCAAGTATTTGGGGTCAGAGAACATTTTTTTGGGAGGGCAATATATATAATAATTTCTAAGTTTATTTTGGGAGAATACAAATGGAAAATGCATTTGAAACCACCATATCTTCAAATGTTTATACTATAGAAGTGTCATGGAAAATGTAGTAATATATGTGGCATCGCTTGTGATATCATACCAAGTAACAATAACTTTATAAGATGCAGTTGAGAGTTTTTGCGATTTAATTGATGCATGTCAAGACATGAGACTCAGATAAAGTCTAAATAACTTTACTAAAAATGGACCTGAAGTCCAAGAGCAATGAGTTTGAAAACAAACTTCAAAGTCTACTACTATCTGTACAAGGGTGAGAATATAAAAACAAATTAAAGTCTAAATCAAGATTTTGAACATGAACTTCGGGTATAAAATCATGATGCACCGAACAAAATAGAGAAGCGAAGCTCTTAGAAAGAATAAAGAGTTTTTGCCCAACATGGAGAGCAAGTGAAAAAAGATATCAAAATATTCAGATAGTTATGAATACCTAGAAATAGTTGAAAATGAACCATGCAAAACAAAACAAATTATTCGACAATAACATACGGCTGGGTCAGCTATTCAATCAAAAGATATTTACTTCATACTAGTTATGTCCAACCCCTTAATCTTCAGATACACAAAGCCCAAAACCATTCTGAAAGTATGAATTTGGAATTTACCAATAATGCCGCCCCCAGCAGTTACACCAGTCAGGCTCGCGTTCCCACTTCCACTACCAAGTTCACAAGGTAACTCAACATTGCCATATGAAATGCCACCCCTGATATAAGTTCCGTCAAAATAAGCATCTCCTCCTCTACCACCATGTCCAGCACCACTACCAAGACCATTAGGCAGAAGTTCTCCATGACCTAATCCGCCAGAACAACCTGTAGATATTCGAATTATAATGTCAAATCTAGCAACCTGTAGACATCTAAGTTTATAATTTCAAATCTGGGACATAATGTTTTTTAGCAACTTTGAAACAGCAAGCTGGTGACAAAATTAGTGAATAAATTTGGCATAAAACACACACCGGAAAGAAAAAAAAAGTCAAAAGGAAGTTTGAAGTAATCGAACTTTGTGGACAACATTCAATTACTGTTTTGATACATAGCCTCATTTATTGCTCAGAGAAAAAAAAAAAAGAGCATTGCCTAATAAGGAAAAATCTCATACCATGTGCAGATGCACTTATTGAACCAGAAGATTCCACCAGAACAGTTCTAACCAAGTGAAAATGAACAACAGAACCTTCTATGAAACCTTCTACTACAATGTCCTCAACTCGACATATCTGCAAAGAGAAAGTGTCTCAACCCTCTGAAATAAGAGCTCATGAGACAAGGGAGTAAAAGACTCAAACTATTATGACTGTTATTAACAACTTCTGACCAAAAAAACTCCTCAGATTGTTGAATCTGAGTATTGGACACCTGGAGTGTGAAGGATAACGAAGCATTCACATTGCAATCCTCAGGTGGATGAAGGAGTTCAACAGGGCAGTAATTATGTTCACAGTAGAGCCTCGGTGCCCTAAAATAGTCAAAAAAGTATATAGATGAAGAAGTGCAGCATGAAGACAAATTGATCTAATCTATTCTATTCCCAGAAACTTACATGGCACTATCGCTTGCATTTTTCAAGGGACCTCGCAGAACAGATCCAGGGCCAACCTTCACATAAAAGTAGTAATATCGTGAGCAGATTCTGCTCATAATGAGAAGTTACTTGAAATAAAGAACAACCAGAAATTATTCCAGAAGCACACATAATTGCCAATAATAACAAAAATCATTATTTTTAAATCATTTTCTTCTGATAATTGCTAAGGAACTGCATTGAAATGCGTTAAGTTCAACTTGAGTGCTACCTCTTTTAGGAACTTAGCTTTTAGAGACAAAAGATAATTTTTAATGCCTGAACATGTCTCCGCATGCAGGTCAAAGTGTTAGTCCCTGGTGAAGTGAATGAGATTTTCGTAAATGACCAACACTTGGAATAATTGAGAATTCTATCTACATAATCATCTATACTAATCAACATGAGTTGGTTGTAGTTAAGTAGTATTTGAATGCTCTTTTCTCACTGAAGTACCATTAAAGTAACCAGGAACTTTGGATTTTTCATTATGAAATTTGGCTGGCTTTTAGGATTTTCAGCAAACATATTGTTAGAGAAAACAGAGGAAGCCTAACTATTTTGTCTTTCAGGAGAAAGGTTGTCTGAAAGTTCCGGTGAAAATTACACTGATGGCATAAAATAAGGACAAAACCAAATGCTGAGCTTCAATAACATCTCCTGGGCCCGATAAGTTGAGTGACCCTTGTCCATGAAGCCCTAAATTAGCAGTTGAATGTATCATTGATGACCCCTAAGAAAAATGAGTAGTAAAACACTTCAGTCACAGCAAAAATAATCAGTTCTGTTAAAAAACGATAGCTGATATGGAACAACTTACCTTAAGAACAACTAAATTGCTGGCTTCAAGCAAGGAAGTTGCAACAATTGCATCACTCGCACCAGCTATAAGTATTTTGGAATTTAACATTAAGTGGATCTTGACCGACATTCGCAGTGCCCCATAGACCTAAAAGAAATTCCCATTGACACTTCATGTCACTGAACTGAAAAAACAAATGCCACAACACAAGCATAATGATATTGCATCACACGAGGAACCTATTACCGAATGTACCAATGTTTGGTGCCTAAAGTCATAGAAACAAACAGATTTTATGAAATATGATAACACCTCTCCAGTTTTCAGATATTAGCAAATGCACTTGAAAAGAAATGGAATGAGGTAAATGTCCTTGCTTTCTCCTAAACTCAGATGCTCATGGCTCAAGATCATGCAGCATTAGGTTCATTAAAAAGACAATTCTAATCTTGGTTTATCGTGAACTCGAAGGATATAAAATGTCAGGTGATGCATAAGTATATTTATCTTTATTGATTAATGTGCCCAAACTAGTCACAACCAAAAGGTATTAGAAGGTAGCCTGCCTGCAGCTGTAGCGCTCAGGCTGGGACTGTAATAGCCAGTAACTATATTGTCGTGCGTGTTCAAATTATAAGAAGCTATATGAGTATGGTAGTTTGAATCAAGTCATCTCCTAGGTCTTCAGAATCCATTGCCTTTCAGAAAGGATCCAACACAAGGGTGAATGATGATAACCTGACTTCTTGACCAATGGTCAAAGATAGGTCTGAATATGTATACAATCTTAAACAATATATGTAAGTAAGAATATCAACCCCCTCCCTCCCATCAGGGAATAAACAACAAACAGAAGGGAAAAAATTCAAGTAGGATAATAAAGGGCAAGAGCATGTAAACAGAAGGGAAATTGGAACAAGATATTGAACTTTCCTCGCAATAAAAACTAAACTCTAAATTGAAAAAAGCAGAGGAGAACTAGATCCAGCATAATAAATGACTATCAGAACGTACTTTTATTATTGAGTCACTCATTAGAAGTTCTTCGGCCATCAGTTCAAACTCCGAGAAAGCATAATGTACGAGTCCAAAGCTCAGGGTTGATCCGCGCGACAAACTAAGTTGTCCTCTTACCTATTTTTGAGTAGATCAGGCAGTCAAACATAAAGAAATATAAGGACAGCAAGTTGTGACATAGCATTACCAAATATTTAGAATAGCATTACCAAGCATTTAGAATTAAATAGAACATAATAATATAACATTAGTATATTGCAACTGTACAAGGCGTATATGCAGAAGCATTCAACATTGTAAGGCCAAACAATAGAAATAACGAAACCTTAAGATGATTATCATAAATTGTGAAATTAGGTCAGAAGCCATTGAAAATTTTAGACAAGAGTAGGACAGTCTCTAAATTATGGAAGTGCACTTACACACACAGTATATAAATTGACAGAATCACAATATAAACAAGATGAAACAGAATCAGAAGAAACCTGATTCAAAGCACAAAAAGACAAGCATAATCCATGATATGCGTCGATTGAGAAAATTCTCCTATGTTTTCTTGTTCCAGCAACCAAACCAACTCCTGTTCTATCTTATGTTTGGTTTAATTTATGAGACAAGTACCCATTATAGTTATCGCTGATCACATACCCTTCAAATATAAAAGAGATAATTTTCTTCACACAAAGTTAGCAGGGGCAGAATCATCTACATACGTAAGTGATCCAAAAAGGAACCATGGCATGGAAACATGATAGTTCTCACTATACCTCAAGGATATATGTGATAGCTCAGATAGAAAAGAGTATATTAGTTATATTTATCAATCACCCAGATGACATCTTAGCAGTGAGTACCTTTATGGAATGGTCACAGGCACTTTAAAAAGTGTTCTATCACAGAACTAAAAAGGGAAATGGACTTAATCTAAAGTTGATGGAACATGGTTGAATGACCATCACAAATTAACAAATCACAATTAGGATTTTATAACCTTCATGTTTTTTTTCATTAGGTGAAGATATTTCCAATACCATATTATCTTTAGTCTTTGAAATACCACAAAACGAGAAAGTCAAATAACTGATGCTCGGTTTCATTCTATAACATTTCTCCTTGGATAAATAGTCACCATCATAACGTATAATAAAGAAGAATAGCATGAGAATAAGAAATACTCAGTGAAGATAAGATTTGTTGGGGATTGAGTTTCTTTACTTGACAACCTGAACACGACTCCATAATAAAGGAACCGTTGCTTGAGCACGATTTTGAACATAAACATTTGTCCACAGTGGCTGATTGGGAAATTGCAAAAGAAGTGTGTAAGTGTCTGTTGATATATTGCTGTTGTTGATTATAAGTCGTCGAGGAACAGCATCAAAGAATGTCCCAGCAGCACCTGCATTCCTGGGGCAGCCAAAGCTTCTTCCCCCTGTCAAAATTAGGACAAAGTTGGACATAAGAGGGGGAAATCCTCAAGTATGTCTATTTCAAACTTCATTTGGCATGTTATAAGTTTGTAGTGTAACAAGAGTTTTTTCCAGAATTTACTAGGATACATAGGCTGACCAACTGGTAAAGCTTAGCATATCTTTCCATATGAGTTCGCATGAGAGAAACAACACACAGGATCGAAGAAAATTTCATGACTAACAAATGACTAAATTGTCTACCCAAAAAGACACTTTAGCACCTCAAGCACAAGTTCCTGATATGCATATTCATATTAGATTTAATGGCAACAGAAAAGCCTAAGAGGAAGTTCTCCTCAAACATGTAAACATGCTGCACACAAATTACTGCAAGAGAGGTGTCAAGTCACCATCGAAGTAAGCAGCCAGGATTCAGATATAAAGCTTGCCTATGCATCCTTAAGACTTCAGAGTTCCTACTTAAGCATAATCATTGCAGACAACTGAATAAAAACTAGAAGCTAACTTTGTTTACTGACGGGCCATACCATGTACCAAGAATATGGGCTCATCATGCCTGCTGAAGACATCAACAGATACTCTTCCACCACCACCTCCAGCAAATCCATTACCTCCAGACGCACTTACTGTGCCACTTCCTGTCCTGCTCATTACACAAGAGTTCAGTAAGAGTAAGATTGAGGCTCTTGAATTAGATATACAATAACAACATTACACACAGCTTGATTTAACTAATAGCAAGAAAGATAAAAAAATAAATTGTATGCTGAATACAATGAGGTCATATCAAGCTTTACAATAAAAAAATTCCTCATACAGACCACACGTGGTTGAATATGAAACTGGACAAACTCCGGGGAAGGACAATATAGTTTCACAGACCAAAAAGGAAGTTCATTTTTCACAAAGCTTTTTTAACAAAAAGCCAAAGACTCCTTTTAAAATGATGATCGGGTTGTCTTAACAGGTGATGCAAGGTTAGGATGTTTCTGAAAGTTGGTCTATTTGTATCAAACTGAAAGGGGTGTCTGTAATTAGTCCTTTTACAAATTTAACCATTCTGTAGCTTGTTAAATTTTGGATTAGTAGAAGATTGAGAAATATGAATTTTCCCAACAAAAATGTAGAATCAGATCAAATTTCAGCAGTGACCCAGAGTTCTTTTTTATCTTTCATCTTAGTTCGAATTGATTGCAACTCTCCTCTTCCTAGTAAAATATGCAATACACAGCAGTTGATACAAGTCAAAAGATGATGAGCCAGCCAACTATGAACTAATACTACTGAAAGATTAAGCAATTCAATACAATGAAATCTTCCGTAATTCTCTACTGAGTCTAAAATAAGCTTAAGTTTTTAGCTACCATAATCATCCACAAGCTGCTTTTTGGCTCACATGAATCAGAGAATCTTGTGACCCTCTAAGATATTACTCTTGAAGATAAAATAAAGGTTATTCTTGGGACAAAACTAGGGGAGGGGGGGGTTAATGTGCTTCTCAAGCTCCAACACTATTTTAAAATTTGTCACAGATCACTATTTTAAAGTTCCTCCCGGTGAAACACATATTAAACATACCACTTCAGTAAACACACACTCATGCAGAAAATCACATACCACTGAAGTAAACAAAACCTTAAATACCAAAGCATGCAATGCAAGAAGATGTTATCAATTCAACAGCATATAAAACTAATTCCTCACAGAAGAAACTCAGATAAATTATTGCATGATTTAAACAAGTTTCAAACTGGAAGTACATTACATTTTCTTTGAGGTGATGTAAATGCTACCACCAGAGCCTCCACCACCTTTGACCCCACCATCCCCTCCATCCGCCAAAAGCGTCCCACGCATGTCAACGACGTTGTTCGCCTCCAACCAAATCCTCCCACCCCCGCCCCCTCCATAATCCTCCTCTCTCTTCGTCGTCCCCCCTTTACTCCCGTAGCTAAACGGCTTATCCAAAGACTCCCAAGCGTAGGCATCCCCGCCCCAAATCTCCTCCGGCAGCTTCTTATTATCCATCACGCAGCTCGCCCCCCTTCCTCCATGTCCCCCGCCACCACCCTGCGCGTCGTCCGGCGTCCCCGTCTCCGGCTCCGGAGGCGCGCCAGCTCTCGCCGTTACATTAATCAACGAACCTCCCAACACACTCGCATTCCCTGCGACTATATAAACGGAGCCGGCGATAATTTCGACGAAGGATTTCAATATGAACTCGCCCGTGACATTAATCACAATCGAGCACCCGATTTTGGGGCAAATCAACGCCACCCCCTGCAAAACGTAAAAGTTGCCCCTGCCTTCGATGTAGACATCATCCGTGAAATTCAAGTTGGTGTTGAGCTCGCAGGTGGTGTTGAGCGACCCGATGCCCTTCAAATCCTCGCAGCTGAGGGGCGGCGGGTGCGGCGGAGGCGACGGCGGAGGCGGGGACGGCGGTGTGTAACCGCCGCGGAAGAGCTTCGGCGGACCGTAGTCTATGATGGAGAAATCTCCGCGCGAGGCGAATGCAGGTGAAGGGGAAGCAGCAGCGAAGAAGAGGAAGATGAAGGAATACAGAAGCATGGGAAATCGGGAAGCCATGAAAGCTCATCGGCGAATTGAAGAGAAAGGATCGTATAAGTGTTGCATTGCATGTATAGATGAGGAGGCGAGAGGGGGGAACAGGTGGAGAGTGGAGAGAGAGAGCGAGAGCGAGGAGTACGGGAATTTGCTCCGGCATTCATTTTCATCCAAGAATGTGAATGTATCAGCTTCTTTTCTTGCCTTTTTCTTGGGTGTCAACATATGAAAGCGACAACACTTCTTGCACTTGGGTAGACTTTTGGGGCCCACTTGAGCCTTTGGATCGTCTGATGTTTTTACCATTTCTGTTTCAACCACTTCAACTGCAATGCGATTTAATTTTCATTTTCCACTACTCGATAAATTTTATTTCTCGTAAGGAAATAATATGATTCAATTTAAATAGCATGGAGTTTTATTTTTATTTTTTATTTATATTAATTAATAAAAAAATTATAAAGATCGTATCACGATGAACTCGAATTTGAGACCTTTGATCTTAAGCATTAATCACTCTAACATTAGACCAACAAACGCACATGGAGTTTTATTTTTTATTCAAAGAATAACTTGCTATACTTTAAATTAAATTTGATAATTAAGACCACTTTATCTTCAAATTGATGCTCACATGACCGCTTGAAATTTTGAGATACCCCAAATTTGGACATAATCAATTTCGATAGGAAAATAAAAAACAATTAAATATATCGTATTTTAGAGACGTACTTTTTTTGTGGGGTGTAAAATTAAAATTTGGCCAAAATTAAAAAGTTGACATGCTGTTATCTCTTTATATTCGCTGCTCAATGATTTATTTGTTTTTAATAAATAATGTGATACATTTTTTATCAAGAGAGTAAGTATTGCATGAATATCTAAATGAGCAAAATTAACTTTAATTTCTAAGAGACTAAATATCACTTTAAATTTTAAATTATATTTTTTTATCAAAAATAATAACCTAAACTATTGATAATATTTATTAAAATCATAATATATCAATAATCAAACATGTCATGAGGTTCATTTTCTGCAACCAAATATCTAAATAATTCGTCGGATGATACATGGAAATTTACTTATTAATTAAAAAGGATTTCCACATCATTAGAAAATTACGATAAAAAAAATAAAAATCTTTCTTACTCATCCATCTTCCTCCTCTCTCTCAACCCCCAATCTAATTTCTATGGCCTTGTTTCAGACAAGAAGGAGCTTGTCGTTGCTTTTGCTTGCAACATATTTAGCAAGATATCACGATCGGACTTTGCTAAGGATAGCTAAGCTGTGAAATCGTGACTAGAGATGAAGAATTAGAAGAGGGGATAGAAAGGGGTTGTGTTTGCTTAACTAGAAGCTAAACTGAGAACTATAATTAAAATATAATAAAAAAATTACAGCGAAAATACATAGTTGAGATACAAGTAATGTATCTCGAGACATTCTTTAAATAAACTCAACAAAAGCTCGGCTCTGCACTTCACCATTCACATCACAGCTCCAACAGTATATTTAGAAATATATGTAGGACTGAGTACAAAAACTCTCAGTGGTCACATGTCGAAAGATACATACATACTTGTAGAAACTATAAATTGTCATGTCATCTCAACAGTAACGCAAGGGGTTTTATCTAAAAGATCCAAGCTTACAAAATTCTTTTGTGAAGCTAAAGTTCGCCTTATCAGACTAAGTTCTTTTGTAATATTCATATATGTAACTATTGTGTCATAGAAGTGGCCACTTCTCATGAAAACTTGTAACCATTGTATCGGAAAGGTGGCCACCTTCCATGCATACCTGATGGGTCAACCCGTGAAGATGACTCACGGTCATTGTGTACACTAGTCCTGACTGGGGATACTGGTCCGCACATGACCTAAATTCGATTACTATAAAATTGGCATTGCCAACACAAATATATATCATACATAAATATCAAACATTTGTGGCAAGAAATTAACTTGAAAAGATTTTTAGTTCAAAGATTTTGAAAAGAAAATAACTGCTAGAATGAAACATTTAACTTTGTTTATAAGAAGAAATACCACCTTATTGAAAATCTTACTCATGGTTCTATGGACTCCTCATTATTGTTCTATTGCCACTTCCTCACTTTATCGTAGAAATAAAGGTTAGATATCCGGAAAGAAGGACAATTCTTATTGACAAGAGTTCGTGATTTTATTCCAATGATTTTATTAGGGATTTGCATTTGTTGCTAAGACGCGAGTTATTGCATCGAATTCTCATTGGAAGTTCCATCTCCTTCTTGTAACGATTTTAGAAGATTTAAAACGCTTCAAATTGGTGATCGATTAAGCTTAATTCAATCGTCATTTGATCTTACACTTGAACTCGAATTTTAATTCCAGTACTCTTCCAGTTATCTACTTAACATTAATTAAATCTCTATATTTAATTAATCAAGTCCATAAATAATTAAATAAAAACTCAATCAATAGATCAAGTTATGAGTCCGATCTAATTCATCTTATCGGCTTAGTCTTTATTCATTAGGAATTGGAGATCCAATTAAATTTCACAAAAATAGACCCAATTTATTTATCTAATTAATGGTTCATTTCTAATTTTAAGCACAGTACAAAAGCCATAATTAATAAATTCAAACGCATAGACCCAAGAATTTAATTGATTATGCCCATATTCTATATTAAGTAAAAAATTGAACTGGGCCAGTATAAGACTCAGCCCAGGGCCTTTTTTTCTTTAGCCCAACTAAAAATAAACTAAGGCCCAATACCTAAATAATGACTTAGGCCTATAAAAAAAACTAAAATAAAACCCTACTATGTACCCCTCATCCCCCCACCAATTCTCGTTTATCTCTCGCATCTCACACACTCATAGGAGGCGTCGCCTCATCTCTTCTTCGAACTGCCGCACAGTCGCCATCTTCGACGACAAGTCGCTGGTGGCTTGTTGTAACAGATTAGGATTATTGAGCAATTAAGAAACAGAAAACGTAAAGAAAACACATATTTACATGGTTCACCAACAATGAGTTGGCTACGTCCACGGCAGAAAATAAGAACATATTTTATTAGACGGCTTGGGTTCCAGATTACAATTACAGCTCTCAAAGATCATATATATAGTAATAAGAGAATACACCAATTGGGCTCATCTCAATACGAGTATTAAGGCCCAATACTGCATACCGTCGGGCCGAGAGCGTCTCTCTCCCCATCCCCGGACCCCCAAGCAAAGGGGCGTTGCCACCCTTGACCCCCCGACTCGCTGACCGGACAGCGAGACCCCCGACTAACTCTACGAAGCGGGAGATAGCTTCAAGATATATCAACAGCTGTGTTTTCATAGCAGCCACGGATTCTACCACTCACTCTCTCTACATCTCGTATTCTCTCTCCGCACACATATACAACCTCTTCCCAATTTCTCATCTGTTGTTGCCACCTACCTCATCTCCGACGGCACATCGCCATCATCGGTGATCATCGCTCGTCTTCTCTCTTTCTCGATCTATCTCTATGTTCTATCTGTTGGGAATCAATGAATAAATATATATTTATTATATATGTGGTCAAGTTGCCAGGAAGCTACTTTGACCAAGATTTTGAGTGACGTAACGTTTAATTTTGTGAAATTAAACAGCATAGGATCGATCTACGTTTCGAGTATATGATCGTGGTGTATTCACATTCTCAAATCCGATTTCCGTGTTCCGTGAATCGTGGATCTTGGATCTTGGTCTTTGGGCTTATTCGTGGGCTTGTTTCGTGGGCCTGGTTTCGTGGCTCATTGCCCGTATATTTTGGATCAATGTTTGATCGAGCCCAAAGATGGAGTTGGTCCGAGATCCAACTCGTGTGGTCCAATCCGTTGGGCATGTTGTGTGCTTGAAGAGACGTCCAGATACGTCCAATGAACTTGGACGCACGCGTTGTCCAGATTCGTCGTAACTGTCGGTAACATCCCGACATGATGGCTCTGCAAAAAACGTGGGTGTAACTCCCACCTTGTCTCCAGAAACCGCCGCGTAATCCCCTGCACTCAATGGGAGACATAAATTCGTAACACCCGACATCAATATTGGTGTTGACTCCAGCATGCTCCCCATGAGGGGGACGACGCCTATAAATAGGACATGTCTCCCCAACATAAGCCACCTATTGCACATATGCATTCCAGCATTCCAAACTCTCTGCATACTTAGCTCGTGTCCAAGCTTTGTCCTCGCCTCCTTCCAGTTCGTCGAAGCTCGTTGGTCTGCGGTGCTGCCACCTTCGAGACGTTGCCGTTTTATCTTTGGGGACGATACGCCAGAATCGAGAGCACTACTGGGGCATATCTCGTCTTGCGGAAAGAGGACTCCTCGACTCGGTATTACAATACGGTTATCTGTATTTTTATTCTGTTTCTCTTGTGTTTAAGTTCATTGTTAGTTTGATCATCTCCTACATTTATGTTTTAAGCTGTAATACGCCCGACAAGATGTACTGTTCTGTACATCTTTTCCAACAATCGCAAGACGAGATATACTTGCCAAGGAGTTGAGACTTTAAATTAACTTACAAACTTTCGAAACTTAAACCTTTGCTTGGAGATGACGACTGTTCCTACCGCCGCCTCCGTCGTTGCCTCTGCTGCTGCTGCTGCTGCTGCCAATTCTTGCACAATGGCTACGGCCATTTTTTGTTTGATGCCTTCGAGGTCAACCATTGGACCCTTTGGGTCGACTGTTGGTTCCACTTTTTGTGGTTCAACGTTTGGTTCGACTTTTAATGGTTCCATTGGCTCGACAACTACACTTTTCAGTGGGTCGACTGTTGGATCCACGGGATCTAACACTGGTGGTTCTCATACGAGTTCCATGTTCCAGCACACTTCAAGTGGTGCTGGTGGATCTGATTATGGATCGATCTCGGCACCTGTTCATGCCGCAAGGATGATGCAGCCACGAGAAACCGCCAAGTTTGGAGGATCCGACTTCAAGAGATGCAATGAAGATGTTGTTCTACCTCACGACGTTGGGCTTCGCCAACTTCTTGATGGAAGATGAGCCCGTCGTTCCGGCGGCTGAAGTGACGGACTTTCACGTCCGAGCAGCATATGATAATTAGCGCACTGGCGACTATCTTTGTAAAAACTTAATACTTGGTAGTAGGGGTGTCAACGGGCGGATTTTACCCGGACCAGAACCGGTAATTTAGTATTGGTTCTGGTTCTGGAACCGGCCCAGTAAATACTAAACCCGGATCGGATCCGGACCATCAAATTATGGATCTGGATCGGGTCTTACCTATTTCTAACCGGTTACCTACTGGGCCTTATTCTCAATTACCCCCAAATCCCAATTACCCACTAAATTAATTGATTTTCTCGCATGTTTTTAATTTACTAAAACAAAATTTATCTACTGATGTAATTAATCGAATTTCGAGACGGGAAATTACTTCAAATTTTTTAATTCTAGTTCTGTCTCTAATATTAACAATTACCAAGGCCATGTATCTGGCTTTAATATATAAAATGTAAATCTTCTGTATTTACGAAAAATCATTTCACAATATAATTTATAATAAAAAATTTATAAAATAAATTTATACTTGATTACAGTTTTTGGAAAAATGTTGAAACTCTGTAGTTCCAAAAGAAATTAGTGATCTCAAATTAATTTATTTTTTAGATCTTTTTTTTAAAGTGAAAGAGAATCGATCCTCCTCATTATATTTGTGTGAAGCCTATTGAGGAAATATCAACAAACTCTATTACGTAAATAAGGAAACCACATCTATTTAGTTTTCTTATGTTTTGTCCATTATTTAGTTGCTCTTATCTCATAGGCTAGACAGACATTATCTGTTCCAATCTCTAGTTGTTGTTATCTCTATCCGTACATTTATATATTCAAGTCAACCTATCAATTTCGTGGGTTATACACAAATTGGTTAATTACTTTAAATTCGCTAACTTATATGCTTACTTATAACAATACAATTTTTAAAAAGTATTAAACTTAAAATTTTTCAATCACAACATCTCAACTTTTCAATCACAACGTCTCAACATCAAAAAAAAATTATAAAATTTATAAATCGTCCGAATTAGGTTTTGTGAAAAAATTATCAGTTTTAATTTACACTTTTTTGGTAAATGATGGTTTTAATAAATTAATTAATATTTCGTAATTACTTTCAAATGTAAAATGCTCTTACAGAAAAAGTGGATATGTAATGCTCAAATTTTAAAAAAAAAAAAAAAAAAATTATCGGGCCGGACCGAACCGACAAAACGGGTGGTCTTGACCGTCCGTCCGGTCCGAGCGGTTCGAACCGAACCGAACCGTAACCATTGTTTTAAAATTTAATGGGCTTTGAATGGTTCCGGATCGGTCCGGGTAAAGACCGCCTTGACATCCCTACTTGGTAGTTTAGAAGATAGCTTGTATAATGTATATGCTGTTGTAACCACATCCAAATGTATGTGGGATGCGCTAAAAAAGAAGTATCGTAGTGATGATGCACGTACAGAGAAGTTCATTGTAGCCAAATATTTGGACTACAAGATGGTCGATTCTCGACCGATCATGGATCAAGTACAAGAGTTTCAACTCATTGTACACGAGGTTCAAGCCGAAGGGCATACTGTTTCGGATGGCTTTATCGTCGCTACAGTGATTGAGAAACTACCCCCAGGGTGGAGAGACTCCAAGGTCTACCTTAAGCACAAGCGAAAGGATATGACGCTTGAAGACTTGATCGTCAAACTGCGCATTGAGTCTGACGTGAAGAAGCAAGATCTAAAAGCGAAAGGCTTGCTCGATGCAAAGGTCAACCTGTTGGAGAGAGGCGGTCCCTCCAACAAACGTGTTCATCCCAATGTCAATGACAAAGGCAAAGGAAGGGTGGTTGCCCGTAAGTTTGATGGGGACTATTACAATTGTGGCAAACATGACCACACGATTAAGGGCTACCGTCAGCTTAAGAAGAAGAAGGCTAAGCAAGTTGCCAATATTGTCGAGAAGGACTTCGATAAATGGGACAATGATGACTTGGCTGCTGTGGTGACCGAGAAGTCAACCACGTCGAGAATCAAGGTGGATGGTTCATCGACACCGGCGCAATCGCGCACGCGTCGCGCCGAAAAGATGTGTTTCTCCACCTACAAGCCTGTTGAGGGGAGGAAGCTCAACATGGGGAACCAAGCTTCGTCCGAGGTTGTCGGAGTTGGTGATGTGGTGCTCAAGATGTCATCCGGCATTGAGATCATGTTGAAGGATGTGCTGCATGTCCTAGACATTCGCAAGAACTTAGTGTCGGACTCTATTCTAGTTAATAAGGGTTTTAGACTAGTTTTTTAGTCGGACAAGTTTGTCTTGACTAAATTTGGAAAGTTCTTTGGTAGGGTTATCTCACCGGGGGTCTTTTCAAACTAAATGTAATGGTTGTGCGCTGTGTACCCAAAGTTGTGATGAATGAAAATGCATCTACTTCCTCTTATTTGACTGAGTGCTCCGATTTATGGCATTGTAGATTAGGACATGTTAATCTAAATGCAATAAACAGATTAGTAAATTTAGATTTACTAAAGTTAAATGAAGTGAATACACAAAAGAAATGTAAGGTTTGTGTGGAAGCCAAAATTGCTAAGTTATGTTTCATTCGGTAGAACGGAGCACTAAACCTCTAGAACTTATTCACACTGATGTGTGTGATTTAAAGTTTGTACAAACTAGAGGTGATAAAAAGTACTTCATCACGTTTATTGATGATTGTACAAGATATTGTTATCTTTACCTTCTAAGAAGTAAAGACGAGGCTATTGAAGCTTTTAAAAACTTTAAGAACGAAGCCGAGAATCAACTAAGCTGTCGAATTAAGATTGTTCGAAGTGAAAGAGGGGGAGAATATGTAGCTCTGTTTGAGGCATTATGCAACGAAAGTGACATAATACATCAAACGACAGCTCCTTATTTACCTCAGTCTAATGGCGTCGCTGAACGTAAAAATCGAACACTTAAAGAGATGATGAATGCTTTGTTGATTAGTTCAGGGTTGCCCCAGAACTTGTGGGGGGAAGCTGTTTTGATAGCCAACTACATACTGAACAAGATTCCACTTAAGAGTAAGGATGTCACTCCTTACGAGTTGTGGAAATGAAGAAAGTCATCATACAAATATCTCAAAGTGTGGGGGTGTTTGGTGAAGGTTGAGGTGCCTCTTCCTAAACAAGTTACAATTGGACCTAAAACAGTCGATTGTATCTTTATTGGGTATGCACTGAACAGCAGCGCCTATCGTTTTCTGATCCACAGGTCAGAGGTACCGGATATGACTGTGGGGACGACGATTGAGTCAATGAATGCTATATTCTTTGAAAGTGTTTATCCCTGTAAAGACAAGGATAAAAGTGAAGCCAGTTCTAGCAATAGAGCTGATGGTGAAGCTTGGAGTTCTAAACCTTTGGAGGAAGAACCGATATCGCATAAGCGATCGAGGTCTGATCCAGAGGGTCGGAACCGAGACGTGGCAGTAGAGTCAGAACGTCAAATGATTTTGGTCCTGACTATATTGCGTTCATGTTGGACGAAGAACCAACATCGATCAAAGTAGCCTATGCTCGGCCAGACGGAATGCTCTAGCGAGAGGCTGTTCAAAGTGAGATTGATTCCATTCTGCAAAACCACACTTGGGTGCTGGTTGATTTGCCAGAAGGTTGTAAGCCCTTAGGATGTAAGTGGATCCTTAAAAGAAAGTACAAGGCAGATGGATCAATTGAAAAGTATAAGGCCCGTTTGGTTGTCAAATGGTTTAAACAAAGAGAGGGTACGATTTCTTCGATACCTATTCACTTGGGACGAGGATTACGTCTATTAGGGTGCTTCTCGCAATTGTTGTTTTACACAATCTTGAGATTCATCAAATGGACGTTAAGACTGCGTTTTTGAATGGTGACCTCTAGGATGAGGTATATATAGAGCAACCTGAAGAGTTTGTAGTACCTGGTCAAGAGGGCAAGGTATGCAAACTTGTGAAGTCTCTATATGGTTTGAAACAAGCACCATTGCAATGGCACTTAAAATTTGACAATGTAATGTTGGCAAATGGTTTCAAGATCAACGAATGTGACAAACGTGTCTACGTTAAGAACATTGATAATGGTTATGTTATAGTGTGTCTGTATGTAGATGATATGTTGATCATGGTTAGCAATACTCAAGTCATTAATGACACAAAGCGCATGTTAAATAAATTTTTTTACATGAAGGACATGGGATTAGCTGATGTGATTCTTTAAATCAAGATTCTAAGAAGATCAGATAGAATTGTCTTGACACAATTTCACTACGTCGAGAAAGTGCTTAAGAAATTCAACGCATTTGATAGTTTGTCTGCTAAGATCCCATTGGAGCCCAATGTTCACTTGAGTAAGAACAGGGGTGAACCCGTTGGGCAAGAAGACTATGCTAAGGTCATCAGGTGTTTGATGTATCTTACAAATTGCACCCGACCCGACATAGCTTGCATCGTGAATAAATTGAGTCGTTACACGAGCAATCCAAGCAAGGAGTATTGAAAGCTCTAGTGAGAGTTTTGAGGTACTCAAGTATACTCAAAATCACGGGTCAGATTTCACGAGATATCCCCAGACTTGAAGGGTACCGTGATGCCAATCGATATCCGACACTAAAGATTCACTTTCTACAAGTAGGTACGTGTTCACGATTGGGGAAGTGTTATTTCTTGAGATCCACGAAACAGACGTGTATAACCCGATCCACCATGGAATCGAAATTCATAGCTTTGGATAAAGTGGTGAGGAAGCCGAGTGGCTCGCAATTTTTGGAAGATATTCCATGTTGGTCTAAACCTCGCCACCAAAGTGATGATTCAACGTGATAGCCAAGCCGCTATTGGAAGGCGAAAAGTGGTTTGTATAATGGTAAGTCTCGACATATACATCGGCGACATAATACCATAAGGCATTTGATCTCAAGTGGGGTTATCTCAATTGACTATGTCAAGTCAATAGATAATCTGGCAGATCCGTTAGCCAAAGGGTTGAACCGGGATCAAATGATCAAGTTGCTAGAGGGAATGGAATTAAAATCCACATATTAAGAACAATCATAGTGGTAACCCAACCATGATGAATGGAGATCCCAAGAACTTGGTTCAATGGGAGAACTAAGCTATAGGAGTTCGTGTGTAAACACTCAAGTTAGTTTGTTCCCTAGAAAGCAAACGAGTGTTGGAAAACTTGCCTAGTGGTGAGGTTGAGTTGTTGACTCTTAATGATTCTAAGATACCTTGAGGGGGTTGAGTATTGCAAGATACTCGGTAAAGAATCACCTATGTAAGTGCGACGTGGGGCCGCTTTAAACAGAACACTTATGAATCCAAAGTGGATGTCCATGGCCAAAATGGAATCAAACGTAAGAATGGATGAGGTTGAGGTGTTAAAGTGTTAATACCATTGTCTTAGTGCACGTTTTGGGGGAATAGTTCAAGGCACCGTGTCCACTAATCTGCCTGTGTACACGATGGTACTGACTATGGAAGGTTCAAGGCTATAAATCACCTGTCCAAATATTTTAACATCTCTTGAGGACTGAGCTGTGTCTGCATACATGCATATGGCTATTTTCACTCATGTGAGGGATTGTTAGAAATCAGTGAATAAATATATATTTATTATATATGTGGTCAAGTTGTCAGGAAGCTACTTTGATCAAGATTTTGAGTAACGTAACGTTTAATTTTGTGAAATTAAACGGTATAGGATCGATCTACGTTTCGAGTAGATGATCGTGGTGTATTCATATTCTCAGATCCGATTTCCTGTGAGTGAGAAATAATGGATCAAAGTTGATCACTTAAACATGAAGTTATGTGCTTAAGGGGATAAGCATGGATTAATTAATCCTTATCCCACATTGATTAATGAACCTTCATTAATTGTGTATATAAGTGGTTCATTGAACACTTAGTATAATTATGTGCACAAGTGATGGGCTGGAAAAGCCCACACGCGCGCCGCCCGACCCGGCTCCGGTTCAGTGGATCGTGGATCGTGGATCTTGGATCTTGGTCTTTGGGCTTATTCGTGGGCTTGTTTCGTGGGCCTGGTTCCGTGGCTCATTGCCCGTATATTTTGGATCAATGTTTGATCGAGCCCAAAGATGGAGTTGGTCCAAGGCCCAACTCGTGTAGCCCAATCCGTTGGGCCTGTTGTGCACTTGAAGAGACGTCCGGATACGTCCAATGAACCTAGACACACGCGTTGTCCAGGTTCGTCGTACCTGTCGGTAACGTTCCGACATGATGACTCTGCGGGAAACGTGGGTGTAATTTCCACCTTGTCTCCAGAAACCGTCGCGTAACCCCTCTGCACTCAATGTGGGACATAACTTCGTAACACCCGACATCAATGCGGATGTTGACTCCAGCATGCTCCCCATGAGAGGGACGATGCCTATAAATAGGACATGTCTCCCCAGCATAGGCCACCTACTACACATCTGCATTCGAGCATTCCAAATTCTCTGCATACTTAGCTCGTGTCCAAGCTTTGTCCTCGCCTCCGTCCAGTTCGCCGAAGCTCGTTGGTCTGCGGTGCTGCCACCTTCGATACGTTGTCGTTTTATCTTTGGGGACGATACGCCAGAACCGAGAGCACTATCGGGCGTATCTCGTCTTGCGAAAAAAGGACTCCTCGACTCGGCATTAGAATACGGTTATCTGTATTTTTATTATGTTTCTCTTGTAATACGTCCGACAAGTTGTACGGTTCTGTACACCTTTTCCAACACTACTCTACACACAGAGAACCCGTCTCTCTCTTTCTCTCGGCACTTACACCACCCACCGCCCCCGCCTCCCTCTCTTTATTCACGACAGAGAACGTCGTTCATTCAAATTCGGTGATTAAGTTGCCACCATACGCCGTTTTTCCGTGAGGTAGGAATGAAGTCGTTGCCACCGTCGCCAGACATTGGACGGGATGAACAAAACCAACCACCCCTTCATTTTCTTTGATCTTGCTTTTAATTAATTTACTCTATTTTAATTTAGACCCGATCTAACAAAAACTTGCCCCCTTTTTTCAGGTTTCCGACGAGGAACCTTCGCCTCGTCACCTCCGCCTACTGCCATTGCGTTCGCCAGAGCATTAACAGCAGCAACAACGACGGCATCATTGCGGTTTCCTTTTTGTTTGACGGGACAGGGCAGCAATGGACACCCTCTAGTTCGTCCTTTCTCGGTCAGTGGTCAGTGGCTAAGCCACAGTTATCATCATTTACTCGACTATGTCCTTGTGCCCTCTTCTCTCACCCTCACTCTCGTTCTTCCCCGGTTGGTCGGACGACCAACAACAGCAAGGAAGAGTTTCCGCCACCGTTCGACATCATTCGTGCAACGACGACAGATTTAGGTCCTTCAAGTATTTAGAGATCTAGTTATATTCCATCTTCTTACATTTTTAGTCTAAGCTGTAACGAAACATAGCCAAATCACATTATGAAGTTTGATGTGTATATATGTGAAACTTTGGTGTTCATTGTTGTGGAGTGTATGAGAAGAAAGCATCTTTGACTATGCGTTTTACTTCGTCCTCATAGTTCATCCTCGTAGGTTCTAAAAGAATTTTGAAGGGATAAGAATCAACAAATAACAAGTTGTGCTTAAAATGGAACCTGATAAGGCAAGGCTACTGTTGTTGTTGCTTTGGATTGGTTGAATGCAACAAAATAGTTGTTGGCTGAACTGTCTTCTTCATCCCAAGGTGGCTGCCGAGGGTTCTCCCCACCTTTCTACTTTTTGAATCGTGCAGAATGGTGGTGATGAGTAGTGGATATGTGTCAATCAAATAGGGGATTTGTTGTTATCTTTCATAAGATACAAAGGTTGTGTCACATGTAAGTCTTAGGTATATAGATGTATCATGTATGTATGTAAGAAAAGTATGGGTTGAAAGAAAAAGTTGAGGAAATTGGCAAAAGTACGACTCGGTGATTTACTGCGATATAATCTTTCCGACTCGTTTCCATTTTTGTATTAAATCTTCAACTTTTGTTAATTTCTCAATCAATTGAAATATGAAATTTTATTGAGATCAGTCAGTTAATTTTCAATTAACGAGCACGTAAATTTGGATATTGATTATTGGTATATAATCCGGAATATGAACTTCGTCATCTCAATTAATTACTTTAAATGAAATGCAAAATACTTAATCAAATGAATTAATCGACTATAACAATACTTAAGGCTACGGGGTATTACACGAGAGGTGAAGAAACTCGGACAATTTCGTTCCGACATCAACAACGTAAGATCATGTCCTCTTTCTCTCTCTATTTGGGGAAAGGAACTGAAGCACACTGTGTGTGAGAGAGAGAGAGAGAAGCTTGGGAAGAAAGGGCTTGTCTTAATTTTCGAATTTTCATTTTCATTTTTTATTTCATTGATGATGTGGAAATCTATGTCATTTTTTAAATTAGTAATAAAAATTTCACATATTTTCATGCATGTGTCATTCGATGAGCCATGTTAATATTTTAGCACTGGAAAATGACCCGGAGACATATTTGACAGTTATCGATAGTTTATTTTATGGGGTGGCCCGAATTACCCATATCTCATAAGCCATATGTATAAATACCCGATGGGATAAAAACATGCGAAATCAGGTAGGTTTATAATGTATGGACAAATATACCATCAAATGTTGACAAATGCTATCTTTGTTTTCTGTGTAAAATAACGAACTACACCCGGAATCCGAAATATTTGTGCTCGGATACGATCGGATTCATATATAGAACTTTCGGATATGAGTGCGAACGGATTCCGATCGGAATCCGACCGAATTCCGATCGGACTGATCGGATTCCTTATCGTATACTTGCATGCTCGGATTCATTAACATACCGATCGGATTCTGTCGTGTGTATGGAATCCGAGACATACACACCAACCGGATCCGATCGGTTTCTTTTTTTTAATTATTTCGCCTTTGTAAGTGCTTTGAATTTTCTCTCAAATTATTGCAGCATTCAATTCATTCATGTGAAACTGATATAATAGGTCTGAATTTAGTACAATAATAGGTCTGATTTTACTATTGTTACAGTAACTTTGTACAATAATGAGCCCGAATTCACTGTAGCTATAGTAATTTTGTACAATTTGAATCCTCTAGTGTTACAGAATTGAATAAATTTCACGTGAATGCTACACAGACACCCATCATTTGTTGTTGTTTACCTTCTATAAAATTTGCGAATTCATTCATTCATTCATTCACATCTCATAACATTTGCGAATTCATTCATTCATTCATTCACATCTCATAACTTCTTTTTTCAATATCATAAACTTTCCAATTGAAGTTGAAGCAGAATATTTGAAGGAAAACCAAGGAGAATTCAATCATTTTCTAATATCAAAGGTAATTCGCCAGCCACCCCAAAGAATAATATACTATATTTTGTACGTATATTTTGATTGAGAATTTTGTTTTAATATTTTTATTTATTCTTTCTTTATGTAGATGGAAAATTGGAAATTCATTACTGTGAATTATGGTGGAGAGTTTGATAGTGATTGTATGTATATTGGCGGGTGTCAACAAATTGCCCAAATTCCAGATCGTTTTCTTTACATCCTCATATACTATATCAATCACGTATTGCAGGCCAATGAATTGAGCACGGATTATAATTATTTTATTTATCCACATCTCGATATGATCGGATAATAAAATCATTGTTAACCGATGATGAACTGTTTGCTCGATTGTGCATGTCCGAAGAATATCCACGCATTTATGTAGTTCACAACACTACAAATATTGCTAGTGGATCAAACCCGGGAGAGCCCAATCATTCGATCCACACGGAGATGCAAGGAGAATATTTACAAAGGCACGCTACGGACACAACAAGGCCAACAACTCCTATTCAGAATGATGATGTTGATGGAGAAGACGAAGAAGAATATGTACCTGAGACCGAAGATCTCGAAGAGACCGACTCAGATGCCTCCGAAGACAATCCCGAACAATCAATTTTAAATAATACGTTTATTGATTTTGCAGGATGGATTCGAAGAGAATGAGGACTTCCCAAACTATTATCTTTGATTAATCCAAGCACCTATCCAGAAGATGTCAACCAACCCGATGCTGAAGAACTAACTAACTGGTTAGTTCCGGTCATTCCGCTCAATGCTGCAGCCTCATTTTTTGCTCGTGAAATGGACCCGACAAGGGATGAAGAATTGAATAGTAATTCATATTACTATAGCAAAGATGACCTCTATCTTGCTGTTGGTGTGTGGCATATGGAGCAGGGGACGGAATAAGTTGTTGGTCGTTTAGATACAATACGACTGACATTTAAATACAAGCACTCTGAGAGGTGTAATTTTGAGTTACGAGCTGCCCAACGAGGTAATATTTGGAAAGTTTATAAGTTTATATATGAACACCAATGCCACCGTGATTTGGATTGTGTTGGTCCATTGAAGGTTCATTCAAAGATAGTCATAACAGATTATGCTCGAAAAATGCGCACAATAGGTGAAATCATGAAGCATAAATCAATTATGGCGGAGTTGAAACATGATTTTGGTGTCCGCGTCAGTTATGATGTGGCGTTACGAGCCCGACATACAACGATTGAGTTGATATACGGTGGGCATGATCAGTCATTCCAAATGCTGTCGGGTTATCTGCAGATGTTGAGACAGATGAATCCTGTACATTTACCGATTATGAGGTCGATGGTGATGGTCGATTCCGCATCCGCGTTGTTGCTCGCTGCATCTATTAGCCCTTCTATTTTTTTGAGACCGGTGATCGTCGAGATGGTACTCACCTCAAGAGAAAGAATAAGGAATTTTATTTGTTGCAGTAACGAAGGATGCCAACGAGCAAGTGTTCCCGTTGGCATATGGTGTCGGGCCAATTGAGAATGATGAATCTTGGTCATGGTTTATCTCACTCATCCAACGGGTATTTGAAACACCGAAACCTCTTAATTGTCTCGGACGCACACGTGTCCATAGCTAACGCCATCGAGAGTATTTCCACAAGCTCATCACGCCTTATGCGCCTACCACTTAGTGAACAAGATCAAACAGTCAGCAATGACACCGCAGGTGGAAATGTTCCAAGAAGTCGCTTATGCATACGAGCTCGATAATACCAACGTGCTATATCCGCTATCGAGAGCATAAATGATAAAGATACAAAACCGCTCCGTGTAGACTGTAAAATGGGACCGCTCAAAGTCCCCATGAGCCGCTTTAGTTTCTTAACATCAAATGTAGTAGAGTCATTTAACTCTCGATTATTATGGGCGCCTTCCAATATGCTCAATGTTGGAGGCAATCGACTTGTAATTGAGCGGTGGTTCAACGATAGACGAGCAAAGAAGACGTAGGGTCGGACAACTATCTCACTGAGGAGACAGTCAAAAAGCTTATAGTAGCGGTGTCGAAAAGTCATCGTTACTCTACAACGAGGTTTGCAAATGCAAAATATAGGATGCAGTCGGCGTTAGGAACTTCCTTCGGTCGATCTTCAACTCAAATCGTGTGATTGTCGAGAATTTAACCAAGACGGATGCCGTGTTCACACGCAATTGTCGCCATTAAGTATGTTTTAATACTAATACTACAAGTCGCTTTATTTTTCATGTAACTCATACTAATACTTTTCATCGACAAAGGAGGCCGAGAATCCATCCAAAATTACGTCGAATCATACTACACGACCAACACTTTAATTGAGACATACAGTGGTGCGGTGAATCATGTCCCTCAATACAATGGGTGGCTGGTTCCAAATGAGGTAGCTCAAGCGAATGTATTGCCTCCTATTATGACAAGACAGGCTGGACGACCTAGAACAAGTCGGATTCTATCCGGTGGTGAAAGGTCTACAAGAAGAGTGCCTACAAACTATATGGGAGAATCGTCTAGCAGTAGATGCCGAGCACCAAAGAAATGCAGCCATTGTAGGGAACCAGGACACACACGAAGAACATGTCCAAATCGAATGGATGGAGGCATAAGCGATTAATTAAAGTTGTTGTATTTTTTTTAATATTTCGAAGTTCTTGTGTTTGACACCTTTTATTGTTATTCTTCTTTATATCATCCAATTTTATACATTGTGTTGTGCTATAATAATAATAATAATAATAATAATAATAATAATAATAATAATAATAATAATAATAATAATCAAAACACTATTATGTAAGTGTTATAAGTCTGTGATCCTAATAATAATAATAATAATAATAATAATAATAATAATAAT
Organism: Salvia rosmarinus; assembly: GCA_036937905.1. NCBI lineage: Eukaryota > Viridiplantae > Streptophyta > Magnoliopsida > Lamiales > Lamiaceae > Salvia > Salvia rosmarinus. The sequence goes on along the minus strand of CM072821.1, from coordinate 52,002,424 downwards.
AATAATAATCAATTGAATGTTATAAATAATAATTATTAAAATCAGCCTGTCTTGAATTTGTAAAGAACAAACATATTAAGTACTATATTGTGCTTTTGTTTACTAAAAAGTATAAATTACATATACAATTGTAATCAATGTTGGTACGTTCAAATTCAAAGGGTAATGATCACTAAACATGATTTCTCAATGCAATGGCCAAAAGCAATGATTTTGAATTGTCCTTTGTGGACTTTCATTATTGACACTCGAAAGCAAAATTTGCAGGTAATGTAGTGAAATTAATAGTACACACGGATACAGCACATTTAAATTTACAAATATTAATAAAACTGAAATTTAAGATATTACACATTTAAATTTACAAATATTAATAAAACTATAATTTTCAAGTGTTTTCTAAGTGTTTTCACACAACTCAAAAATAGAAGCAGCTATAATTTTCCTATATGCTGGTATATGAGTACTCCCCCAAGTAATACTCGACGATCCGGATATCACACGTTCAACGTACATGCATGCATATGGACCACAAGCGACGCCATCTTTTTGGCAGAATTGGTTAGCAGGTGACGGGATAGATAATCCAAGTGGCACGGTTTTTTTCGGTATGCCCATATCGTTAAAGCTCCAATAATCAGCTTCATCCAGGATGAATCCAAATAAATGCAATATGGGAGCCATCTGCTGGGAGCGGTTTCTCTTCGCATGATCTTCTAATCTCCAATATATCGAATCATATAGATCAAGCGTCCAGTCAAGCACTTTGATAACAGCGATGACATAGTGTCCATCGATAAGGATAGGTATAATCACCTATATAACACAATTATTACAAAATATATAAATTATTAAAATCAAATATATTAAAATTTAAATATATAACATGATATTGAATTACAAAAATCACTGTTGCATGCTGGACCAATCGGTCATAGTGGATACTCCGTCGCACTCGATCGGGAAATAATACTCTGGGACCTTCCAACCGCTTGAACAAGATTCCCAACCAACTTGAAGGATTCGTTGTTGAGACATTCAAATAATTTAATCGACATTGAATTGAGCAAAGCAATAAATAAATGAATGTAAATTATTGGGAAATCAATACTTACATAGAAGTCGGTGTCCAATATAATCGTGTTTGCACCGCTCATGGTGGACAATACAAGATCGCCTTGATCGCCCTAACTCTACATTTCATCATGAACAGATCAATCGCTCACAATAAGAACAATTGAATGTATAAGTATTAATTAATTAATTCAACTAAAATAAATTCTTAATACTTAGAAATTCAAAGTACTTACGTCTGCAGATAATAAGCTGGTCGGCTTAAGAATAACCATGAAAAATGCTCGACTAAGAATTCCACCACTCTCGGAAATCATCACCGTACGTGGAGGGGTGGCTTCAAGGAAGACATTGAAGTTCGACACTAACGTCAGATCAAGTTCACGCGGTTTGCCAGTAACAACATATGGAGATGATAGGGCCATCGATGGGAATCGTTGTCGGCCACTCTTCCTGGGTACAGGCACTAGTGTCACCACAGTACTCGTCTATCCTTCTGTCATCCCCGATGTCATCTCTTTTGTCATTCCCAATGTGATCCATGTACCGGGCATCCCTAAAGTCATCCACTGGTGTCCATAATCGGACATTCTTATAGTAGTGGACTGCTGCGGGACTTCGGAGGTCATCACAATCGACACAATCTGCGTAGAAAATATCATTTGACTTAGAAATATTTAAATTATTTAATTAAATTGAACTTACTTGTCCACAATCACTAAAAATATCAAACATATCGTGAATGAAGTCGAAGGTGGTCGACGATAAGCAGGAGGTGGCTCCTGATAGTAAGCAGGGGGTGGCTGCTGATATGAAGTATGAGGTGGCTCCTGATAGACACGAGGTGGCTCCTGATAGGAAGCACGAGGTGGCTCCTGATAGGAAGCACGAGGTGACTCTTGATAGGATGGCATGGCCTCAGTTCTACCAAACTCGTGCACAGAATGTCGAGCTGGCGTGTCTGCATGTCTGCCATCTGTCCGTCCCTCTCGAGAAGGTACGTCTACATCAGCTGATTGTCGTGCCTCATCAACTGATTGTCGTGCCACGGGATGAGTATGACGATCGGATGGAGAATAGGCCGATGTACGTCGTGAACTACCACAACGGACGACATCAATCAACTCCTTAAACCAACCCTTCAACCTCGTCGTAATCCGTACCTCAACCTTCTCAAGGTGCTTCCTCGATAGCTCAGTCACCCTCTGAGCATGTCTCTCTGATAGGTCCTCTAAGAACTGGCGATCACTAGGTCGTAGGTGATCGCCGCTGCTGCTCAAGGAAGAAGTCGGAGGATGGCCCCGTTTCTGTCTCTCTGTCTGACGAGATGTGGACGGTGCTCTCAGATCGGAGCCCTCGATTCCATGTGCGCTGTGCTGTGACTCCTCAGTAATATGCCGTCTCGTACCACGTCTCGGACGCGAACGAGAAGTACCCTCGGAGGCACGAGAATCCCCCACATTGTCATCACTAATGACTCGTGCTCGTGGGGGAAATTGTTCCCCATCCCTCAACGGATTTTGGGGCTCTATATACGGCACACCAAACGCCTCGTCGTGTCGGAGTGACATCCAGTAGTATGTGGCCATTTCTTCTTCCGTAGCCAGTATGATCTGAATATACTGATCGTCCTATATACAATTCAAATAAACAAGACTTAATCAAAATTAAAATAATAAATTATAACATAAATTTTAGGATATGTAAAAAGTAGTACCTGAGATTCAAATAAAATCGATAAATCATCGACTGATGACTTGCTCTTGAATCTCCATCTCAAGCATCTAGGGTAGACAGACTGGTCTACATATTTCCCAATAGCCCCACCCAGACCAGGTATGACCTCGAGCGACCGAACAACCAATGCCCAAGCTGGTTCATAGAAATGGTATTTCTTCTTCGCTTGAATTTGATATAAGTAGTGGCGCATACACTGATACGAATATGCACCCCACGGAAATCTAGCGAATAAATCCAAATCATCCACCAATGCCCAGGCCCATGAGTCCACCAACACTCTAGGATCTACAGATAATAGCATCCCGTATAGCATAATAATATGCGCAGCACGGATGTATAAACTACCATCCGCATCATCTATATGCACGCTCCTATCAGAAAAACGTGCTACTAATTCCGCAATAGATATATGGTCAGAATGGCAGAAAGCTCTAAACACCCGAACACGTTGCAATCGGTGCTCTCTACTAAGATTGAAAGACGAGCTTCCAAAACTTAAACCAGTGACTAATGCATAGTCATGAATAGTAAAACAAATGTTCCGTCCGTTCATATGAAACCATACTATACCATCATCTGTCATAATCTGTCGGGAAATCACGTGGTGCAAAGCCATGATATTTTTTGCACCAGGCTTCCAGTTAAGTAAATGACCGAAGCATCCACTAGTAAACCTATCCAGTAATTCTTCACCACCAATCTCCAATAATCTAGTCTTAATGATATCTAAATAATTAATCCTATAATATGTGCTAATTGGACCACAACATTTATAATCTCGGGTCTCAAATAATCAACATCACCCTAACAATAAAAACAATAAAGTGTATAAATATCATAAAAATAAAACATATAATAAAGCATAATAACACGTTTAGCATAATTAAGCATAATAAATCATAATATACATTTTAGCATATTAAATAAATAATAGCATATGAAACGCATGTGTGCTAATAAATAATAGCATATGAAACGCTAATATGAAACGCATGTGTGCTAATAATTAAGCATAATAAATAAATCATAATATACATTATCATGATAACTAACTGAAACTAATATAATATGATATGATAAGCACGTTTAACTAATAAATTATGATAAGCACATTTAACTAATAAACCATGATAAGCAGGATTAACTAATAAACCATAATAAACTATGATAAACATGTTTAATTATGATAAGCAGGTTTAATTAATAAACTATGATAAGCAGGTTTAATTATGATAATCACGTTTAACTAATAAACTATGATAAGCAAGTTTAACTAATAAACTATGATAATCACGCGTTTAACTAATAAATTCAGAATACATAATAGCATAAGCACGTTTAACTAATAAATTATGATAACTAACTAACTAAAACAAGAATCCGATCGGTCCGTTTAAGGAATCCGATCGGTCGTTTTAAGGAATCCGATCGGTCGGTTCGATCGGATTCCTTAAACACCGATCGGATTTCGGTGAAGGGAAGAGAGCGACGTACCTGAGAAGTCATGGTGCGAGATTTCCGACGAGAGAGGGCTGTTGTATGAGATTTCCGACACAGAGAGTGAGAGAGCAATCCGAGAGGAGAGAGCAAGCGATCCGAGAGAGAGAGAGTGAAACCGGGGAGGGAGAGTGAAATCCGAAGGTTGAGAGTGAAATCCGAGAGGGAGGAGAGTCTGGTATATATAGGGTAGGAATCCGATCGGATCCGAGATTATTTATTGATGTGAATGTTTAGTTTACAACTAGTTACCAATTTAATTAACTATGTTAATAATGAACTAATAAGTGTGAGATATAAAGTACAAAGATCTATTCAAACCAAATTTTGTAGAAAAACTCAATGAAATGAAAAATAAAAGTACAAAGATTTGAAGATGTGTCTTGCCTTTTAAAATATTGTTTATACTTTTATCTAAAATTACTTTAAATGAAGATAAATTTGTAATAGATGTTATAATTCTTAATTTTTTCAATGAAATAAATCAAACTTTTTTTAGAACTAAGAAATAATATTGTTCATCCATTTTTTATAATCTAACGATTAAGATTAATTATAAATTATTTATTATCATCGAATATTAATGGTAAGCGTTTCAACCATATAATCAAGGAATTTATATATTTATTTAGTTTAATTGTTCTCACATACACAATCACTATGATTACGTGCAAAACAGTATGAATTACACAAAACATAACAATGATTGGAATGTGATAGTATGCACAAGAACTACGATTACATGAATAACAACATAAATTACACGAAGAACGAAATGTGAAAGATTTTCAGGATAAGGATCTCCAAATGGAATCTGAGAGATTTTCGAGATTTGAATTTCCAAATAACGAAAACTTAGGAATTTGATTATTTTATCATTAAATAGTTTTGAATCATCTTATCTTTTTCAATTTAATAGTAATTATTGATTCTTAATTATTATCTAAGAGGTAGTTCATTCTATAATCAATATATATATATATATATATATATATATATATGGTTATAGAAGGAACTACCTCTTAGATAAGAACTAGTAACCACCTTTAGATTGAATAAGATCGGACAACTCATAATTATTTAATGATAAAAGTAGTCAAATTCCTAAATTTTTCTATTTGGATCTTTCACATTCTATTCTCCATTGTTCGTGTAATCCATGTTATTGTTCTTGTGCATGCTATCACATTCCAATTAAGTGTTATGTTTATGTAATTCATGTTGTTGTGCATGTAATCTTGGTAATCTTGTATATATGAACTGTTATCGTAAATGAATAAATAAAATTCCTTGATTATAGGGTTAAAACGTTACCATTAAAATCCGAGGATAACAAAAGATCTATAATTAATCTTGACCGTTAGATTATAAAAAATGGATTAACTACATTAGTTCTTAGTTTTCAAAAAAGTTATCAATGAAAACTCATATTTTTTTAGAACTTGAGAACTATGCACATACGTATAAAATCGATGAATAAAATCTATAAAGTTATACACAACGAAAACATTCTAAAATTGTTGCACAACAAAATAATTTTAGAAAGTTTCGTTGTGCAAAACTTTATACTATTCTATGCATCATTTTTACACTTTTATACATAGTTCGCAGAGTTCGTAAAAAAATATAGTTATCATTTGAAAAAACCCATCCGCACCTTCTAATAACCACTAATCAATGGTTGAGATTTAATACACCATAATTCTTATAATTACGGAATATAATTGAATATTTGAATTATTCATAAAATAAGAAATCCGAAAATGAGGAAAAATCTCAACTGCCCACTTTAAAAAATCAATGGCTACATATAATTCTTATTTCTTATTTTTGAATTATTTGAACCAAATTCTTTTAAATGACCCATAGATTCATTTAGGGGGGTTACATAACCAGTAGTTATAGTTATGATTTTGTTTGGTAGTTATTATTGTCTCGATTCATTAACAATTTTTATTTTTATTTTTGAAACCGAGTCAACATATATATCTTTTATTAGTTATTATATATTCTATTACACAATGGAGGCATTACATTGATCTTCAATCCTATGTGGATTTATCTCAATTTTTCTTTCTTATTTTTCTATAATCTTCATTTTATGCATTCTAAGCACTTTCCAATCCCACATTGATTTCTTAATGAAACTTAGCCAAATGAGAACATATATATAATGATATTTCTATTCTTCAAATCTCAACCAAATTTTCACTTTTAATAATTGGTATAGTGATTGATATTAAATATTAATATTATTTAAACTATACCACCAATTTAATTTGGTCAAATAAATAGTTTATTTAATTTAATTTGATCAAATAAATAACTTTGGCTAAATAAATTATTTTTTAATTTGTTTTGGCCGAATAATTTATTTACTTCACTATTTAATAAAAATAATAATTATTGAGTATTATTATACAATTTGGAATTACATTGATCTTCAATCTTATGTAGATTTTTTTCAATTTTTCTTTCTTATTTTTCTAAAATTTTCATTTTATGCATTCTAAGCAATTTCCAATCCCACATTGATTTCTTAATGAAACTTATCCAAATGAGTACCTATATATAATGATGTTTCTATTCTTCAAATCTCAACCAAATTTTCACTTTTAATAATTGGTATAGTGATTGATATTAAATATTAATATTATTTAAACTATACCACCAATTTAAATTGGTCAAATAAATAGTTTATTTAATTTAATTTGATCAAATAAATAACTTTGGCTAAATAAATTATTTTTTCAATTTTTTTTGGCCGAATAGTTTATTTACTACACTATTTAATAAAAATTAAATAATTATTGAGTATTATTATACAATTTTCCACCATCAAAATTTAATTTGATCAAATAAATAGTTTATTTAATTTAATCTGTCTAAATAAAAAAATCTTGAATTAATTATTATACAATTTTCCACCACCAATTTAATTTGATCAAATAAATAGTTTATTTAATTTAATATGTCTAAATAAAAAAAATCTTGAATTAATTATTTTTTTCAAATTATTTTTGCCAGCTTAATAGTTTATTAACTACATTATTAAATAAAAAAAATTGAATAATTAGTAGGTATCAATATCAATATATAATAAGATTTTTGAAATTTAGTGCCACCTCATTCTCATATCCTATGTGGCACCATTATATTCCTCCATTCTTATTTATCTAAATTCCTATTTAATATCTTTTAAATTCTGATCATACTAAAGTTATCTTATCCCACATTGATTTCTAATCATACTCCACAAATTAAAATTTATATATATATATATATATATATATATATATATATATATATATATATATATATATATATATATATATACTTAGAATCAATGCATATTTTTTCATTCTACAATTTGGCTAATTAATTAATAAGTTGGCCAAATAAATAGTTATATATTTTATTTATCTAAACTCTCTATTTAATGTCTTTTAAATTCTAATTACAATCATATTAAAATATCTTATCCCACATTGATTATTAATCATACTCTACCAATTGGACAACTTATACATATACTTAGAATCAATGCATATTTTTGCATCCTACATTATTTTACACCACTAATTTAATTTAGCTAATTAATTAATTAGATGATCAAATAAAAAGTTATATATTTTTATTTATCTAAATTTTCTATTTAATGTCTTTTAAATTCTAGTTTTAATCAAATTAAAATATCTTGTCTCACATTGAATTCTAATTATACTCCCACCAATTGAACAACCTATACATATACTTAGAATCAATGCATATTTTTTCATCCTATAATTATTTTACACCACTAATTTAATTTGCTTAATTAATTAATTAGATGACCAAATAAATTGTTATATATTTTACAATAGTTATATTTTTTAAATTTTAAACTATCCATTTAATGCCACCTTATGGATGAATATATTATATTTTATTAATTAATAACAAAACTAGCACGAAAATAAATGTATTCATTTTGTTTAATATTATAGGTTATAAGGATATTTTAAGAGAGTACTTTTTGATTGCACTTCTCTATTTAGTTTATAAATAGAGATTGAATATATTGTTACGAGATAATTAATATTTGAAATTAGTTATATAAGATATAACATTTAATACTTTTAAAAAAATTAATTTTAATAATAAAATTAATCATCACATATCGCTTACAAATCATACTTCACATATTGGACATTAATCTATATAAAAATTTAAAATAAATTTATGTTTTCTCACCTCACAATTATTTTACATTCTTATTTATCTAAATTCTCTATTTGATGTCTTTTAAATTCTAATCATACTAAAATTATTTTATCCCACATTGATTTCTAATCATACTCCACCAATTGAACAACTTATATATATATACTTAGAATCAATGCATGTTTTCATCCTACAATTATTTTACACCACTAATTTAATTTGGCTAATTAATTAATTAGGTGGCCAAATAAATAGTTATGTATTTTTCTTTATCTAAATTTTCTATTTAATGTCTTTTAAATTCTAATTATAATCATATTAAAATATCTTATCCCACATTGATTTCTAATCATACTCCATCAATTGAACAAGTTACATAAATACTTAGAATCAATGTTTATTTTTTCATCCTACAGTTATTTTACACCACTAATTTAATTTGGCTAATTAATTAATTAGATGGTCAAATAAATAGTTATATATTTTTATTTATCTAAATTATCTATTTAATATCTTTTAAATTCTAATTCTAATTATATTAAAATATATTATCCCATATTGATTTCTAATCATACTCCACCAGTTGAACAACTTATATATATATATATATACTTAGAATCAATGCTTATTTTTTCATCCTACAATTATTTTACACCACTAATTTAATTTGGCTATTTAATGAATTAGATGGCCAAATAAATAGTTATATATTTTTATATATCTAAATTCTCTATTTAATGTATATTAAATTCGAATTCTAATCATATTAAAATATCTTATCTCACATTAATTTCTAATCATATTCCACCAATTGAACAACTTATAGATATACTTAGAATCAATGCATATTTTTTCATCCTACAATTATTTTACACCACTAATTTAATTTGGTTAATTAATTAATTAGATGGTGAAATAAATAGTTATATATTTTTATTAAAAGTCATTTCTCTATTTAACGTCTTTTAAATTCTAATTCTAATCATATTAAAATATCTTATCACACATTGATTTCTAATCATAATCCACAAATTGAACAACTTATAAATATACTTAGAATCAATACATATTTTTTTCATCCTACAATTATTTTACACCACTAATTTAATTTGGCTAATTAATTAATTATATGACCAAATAAATAGTTATATATTTGACAATAGTTATATTTTTTAAATTTTAACTTATTAATTATATATTTCATAAATTTTAACTAATTTATGTAATTAGCAGATATTATATACGAAAATGAGACGAGAACATGATTTTCACTATTTGTAGGTCTTTTGTTATTTATATTATTTTGATATAAAAATATACATTATAGACAGGTAAATACATTAACATGTCTACGTAATATTTCTTTTCAATTTTAATCTTTTTGTTATTTATATGATTTATTATTAATAATTAACCATGTAATGTTCAACTTTTATTGAGACGAATAAATTAATTATTGTAATAATTTATATTAATAAAATTAAATAGGTTCGGGTAATTAATCAAATGTGAGACAAGTGCGGTTATGTATATGCTAGACATGTACTTCATTTTTAAATCTTTTGTTATTTATATTATTTATTATTAATATTTATTTTATAATATTCAAATCATTACTGAGACAGATAAACAATTACTGTAACTACTTATATTTATAAATTTAAATATATTTTAGTAGTTAGCACGTATTTTTGGGACAAGAACTATTAATAAAATTATTTTTCAATCAGATTTTGGATACGAGCATATAAATTCGAATCACTATAACAACTTATATTATAAATTTAAACGAGTTTAAGTAATTAATCGGATTTAAGACGAGTGCATGTATATATATTATAGACGGGTACAAACATCTATCAACATGCTTACGAATGTTTAAAGTGATTGCGACCATTAATCTTCAAGCCTATGTTTAATTTAAATCATATTTTAAATGTTTAGTTATTTTCACCATTTTTAATATTTTCACAATTAGTGGTGCTCGATTTTTTAATACTATGTACTATTATGTTTACTTTATAATATTTAGATATTATTATACGGGCCGGTTTTGATAATTAGCATGTATTTTTTACATAAATATTTTATTTCTTATAACCATAGACACAAAGTGATGTAATTTTTCGTCAAATTTCGACAGGTTACATACTAGTTTACTCAAAAACTAGAATCCAAAGCCCTCACCAGCGGAGGGTCCGGAGGGACCTAAGAGATCCGAAGATGTTCGACAGTACAATTATTTGTTCTTAACAAGGCCAATTTTTATACATGATTGACCAACTATGGATAGTGTTGGAGTCATATATTTTTCTTGTAATTCATTCTTGAATTTTCTTTTCCAATGTAATCTTTACATTAATATAAATATCTCGAGAAACAATAAAAATGTGTAAATAAAATCAATAATTCATGGTTGCCCTATTAGTTTTCACTCAACTGCTTACCAATTAAATAAACATATAAACTCTAAGCACTCAAAAACGGTCCCATGGTCTAGTGGTTAGGACATTGGACTCTGAATCCAGTAACCCGAGTTCAAATCTCGGTGGGACCTTTTTTTATTATTTTCATTTTACTTTTAAGTTTTAACATACCTTTGTTTATAATCAGAGCTTACAACAATAAAGTAGACTATCTTGTCGATATTTGTGATACAATTAAATTTTTCTGTATTCCAATTAGTTCGTATTGTTTAATATTTTAAAAACATAAAGCAATATTGTTAATTAAGAATTTTGATGATCTTTGCTCATTCGATCACACTATATACATATAACATACATTTAATTGATTGTGAACATGATATATTTTAGGGTTATTGGCGCATAAATATACCAATTTTGGGTCAATTTTGGTTTTTTTCATGAACTTTAAAATTGTCATAAAATACACAAAATTAATGACTTTAGTGATTTTATCACGATTTCAAATTTAAGGTGAATTAAATCTGACTTTACATCTCAAAAATTTACCATAGGCAAAACTATCAGTGATATAAACGACATCGTAAAGAGACGATATCGATTGTTTTGATCCCAAATAGACCAGATTATGAAACAAATGAAAAGACTTGATTTTTGTAACGAGGGTTGACGTAATGAATCTTAGAAATCAAAAAATTTGATTTATTTTGATGGAACGACGATGTTTTATGTTTTCTCTCTATGATGTCGTTTATATCACTAATCGTTTAGTCTATAGTAAATTTCTGAGATGCCAAGTCAGATCTAATTTGGCCTGACTTTAAAATCGTGATAAAAACCACTAAAGTCATTAAGTTTGTGTGTTTTGTGAAAATTTTTAAAGTTCGTGAAAAAATCAAAATTGACTCAAAGTTGATGTATTTATGCACCAATAACCCTATATTTTAAATTGGCTTCTTCGCCCTACACATTGTTTGCTTCTAACGATTGGATTAATAGCATCATATTTTGTAATTTTCACTTTATCAAGCAAATTAATATATGTACATATAGTTATTAGTTTGAAACTTATGAGACTTCTATAGCCCCTAGAATTATAGATGTGATGCTCATGGCAGAAGTACGGAGTGATCGTCGGTGCAGAGGTATGGATAAGGAGTCACTCCGATTAAGGCTTCAAAGCGAATGGGTACATGAATGAACTGAAAGGCACCAGAATGAGAGAGATTTTGAGAATATACAAGTATGAGAATACATATTTGAGGAGAGCTTAAAGAATTTGATATGTGCTACTCATACCAACAAGATGCTTCTTATTTTCGGAAGTCCATCTCATAAAAACTCTAAAGTTAAACATGCTTGGGTTGGAATAATTATGGGATGGATGACCCCTTGGAAAGTTTATCAGGAAGTGTATGAGTGAGGACAAAGCATACTGAAAAGACTCTTCTTGGTCAACTCTAAAATTAAGCGTACTTGACTTGAAGTAATTGTGAGATGAGTGATATATATATATATATAGCGAGAGAGAGAGAGAGAGAGAGAGAGATCAAATAGTATCTGAGCCTGAGGTAGTATGTAGTACTCAATCTCATCCACTCATCTCATGATCCTATGGTGGGGATTTTTTTCGAATTTTTTAAGTCATTTGACGATTTCATCTGATGAGGGTAGATTAGTAATTTGATTTTTTATGTTATACAAAAAAAATCAGGCATGTTTTAAAACTGAAAACTACATAAGTTTGAACACAAAATTGCATATATTTGAACATAAAACTGCATACGTGTTAACAAAAAAATACATGAGATTTATTTCTCCAGAAACTACATGCATATTGTTATATAGAAAACTATATATGATTGAACATAAAACTGCATAATATTGAACACAAAATGCATATGAGATTGATTTCTCCAAAATTTATTATCACGTTTAGATCTATTACTTCTAACTTGATAATTCGAAAGAAAACATATGATCAACAATAAAGAAAACAAATGATCAACAAGATAAGTGTTTGTATATATTGGAGGAGATATAAAGAGAGATATCGTGAATGAGAAACCTATGATTTTCTTTTTTAAAGCATACATATTTGTGTTTCGTGGCATGCATGTTTGTGTTTAGTCGTATGCATGTTATTGTTTTGCAATATGCATATTTTTGTCAGAAAATATACAGGCTTATATTTTTAGTATGCATTTCTATGTTTTATAGAATGCATGTTGACGTTTTGTGATATGCATTTTTACGTTTTGCAGCATGCATATTTCATTTTCGACAGCAAAACTCCTCATTATCCTTCTCCGTCGTTTTGCCGCTTCTTTCTCCGATTACCTGCGACCTTCGCCGTAAACTACTGCCATAACCAACATGTCACAAATCCTTCAAAATCCACATCTCATTTTTTCACAAAATCTCTCAAAATCTTATTTTTCCTCTCTTTTATCTTTCAAAATATGTGTCTTATGCTTCACACCGTTGATGTCGCACCGCCACCTTCGCTGTTGTCACACCGCAACCGTCGCTGCCCGTCATCACCGCCACCGTAAAGAAATTCGAAGAAGATGAAGAAAATCGGAGGAGATGAGAAGAAGAAGAAGAAGAAGAAGAAGAAGAAGAAGAAGAAGAAGAAGAAGAAGAAGAAGAAGAAGAAGAAGAAGAAGAACACTAATTTTTTATTTTTGCCCAATATAACTGATTGCTCAGTCAATCTACTAGTTTAGGATTGGGTCTTATTTACGGATACAAGAGTAAACCTAGATACGGAGGTCACTTTACAGTATCCCACATGTAACGTCCACATTCTTGTAATAGGGACATTACTAAAATCTTTAAATCTTTAATAATTATAGAATAATAATAATACTAATAATTATATTTAAGCAACAGAGTTTTAAAAATTAAACAAACGAACAACATGTACCATATATACGTTATACGTATATAAGTCAAATTGTACAACAACAACATCAAAGCCACAAGAGCAACAAAACATTAGCAAAAGGGGTCACAACCCTCATCACACATATATTTATCAAAGTATCATATACCCATTCAATTCAATATACTTCTAAACCAAAAATCATCTAAGTTTATATTTAAGCATACTTATGTACTATTATAAGTATAAAGAGCGATGCTTATGAGAGAATGAGTATGTGGAGATCACTTCCGACTACATCAACCATCGATCTCCTTAGCCTGCAACACAAAACATCAAGTAGGGTATGTGAGCATGCGAACATACTCAGTGGGGAATACACTGCAACTAGTTATAATCAATTGTGTAATGGCACATAACACAATGAATATATTTATTGAATTCGTTCGCGAGACTAGTCTCTCCCCTCAAGGGTACCTTTTTCCGCCACACAGGCGATAATACACCACACAAGCTACGTCACACATGCAATGATTCGCCACACATGCAATAATACACCACTCAGGCTTTCACCATGAATGTAACAAAACACAACAATGATTATAACCATAAAATTACAGATAGAGTAAAACCCCACCTCGTGTAGACGTTTCCAAGAATACGCTTTAGCATCGGTTGTCCTTCCTCGAGCTCCGGATGTCATGGCACCTAACACTTTAAAATACTTTTAACTTAGTCTTTTTAATAACTAAAGATTTATTCTTAAGCATTAAATCAAACGTAATCTTTTTACATAACTTCTTAATAGTTAATTTTATGTAAAAATAAGAACTCACATCCAACTTTAATTCTTAACTTTCATTTAAATTTCATATGTTTAAATATAAAATTATACATAATAAACATATTTATATTTATTTTCATTTAGTGCCCTTCAACCAATTTTATGAAAAATTAATAATAATATTTCCTTACTTTATTTAAACTAATATATGACTTGCTCATTAAATCTCTATTATCAACCATAATCAGCATTCTATATTTAACTTTAATTAATCTAAAGCTAAACATAAATACTTCCATTAAAGCATAAACTAAACTTTTTCAACTTTCACATATAAACTTAGAAAATTCCAAATAAATTATATTATGCTTAATTTACATCTCAAAGCTTATATAGCATGTTATTTGGAACAAATAAAATCAAAATCATAAGAACCTATAACTTCATAATTTTCGAAAATTATGATAAATATACAATAAATTTTTTTATCTATTTTTTCTTACTTAATACATGCTCAAATACACTTAAATACACAATTATAAACATAATTTAAATATCACACAACAAATTACCAAATTAAAATTCTAGGATTTAGCCCTCTTTCTTAAACCACATATTTATCACAATTAATCCATCATTTATGCATAAGATTAACTTCTAAATATAGATTAAACAATTAACATAACAATAATCAACAAATATAACAATAACTTTGAACTTCATATGAACTAAAATTTCTTGATATCAACTTGTAAATATTTATGCACATAAACATGAAATAAGTGATACTATACCTCTAAAACAAGATATAGAATTGATTAGGAATGATTTTTTACCTAGGATTTAGGATGAAAATTTGTGAAGTATATGTTTAAGGTGTGTGTGTATGTTCGAAAATGAGGAGAAAAAGAGATGTTGATGAATATGAATAGTAAGGAGGTGTTATATTTATATATATATTAATTTTTATTTTATTTTTTGTTTTATTTTATTCCCACATATACATACATTTATACACAAAATGTACAAGTGTACACTTTCTAGAGAATTCTACAATTCTCTACACACCTATGCATAAATATATTTTTATCCATTTATTATTATCTACTCAAATTATTATCCTAATGTATAATAAATAAATTCTCTAATCAATCCTTAATTTAAATCACTAATATCATTAATTAACATTCAATGCATAAAATTAAACTTTCATTCTAAAATCATAATTATAATTTACTAGAATTTTAAAACTCATTTATTAAACTTACATTTGCTAGGGCGCATCCTCGCTCTAGGCCGAACAACCTGTAAAAAAAATTCGAAACTCAATCTTCATTAGTTCATAAATAATTTGAAAATAATTTATTTTTTTCAAAACATATATCATTTTACTTTAAGAAAAAGTTTCGAGGTATTATATCAATGAACTGGGCGTTCTTCCTACACTTCATTGGTGCTAGGAAACCCTAACTGCGTTCAGGATACAATTACTTAACCCCTAGCTTACGAATGCTAGAACCCAAGCTTTCAACAACTAACACTTTGTTGCCTACTTGCCCAAACTTCTACTAAACTGTGGGGGTTTTGTAGAGGGGTTTTCCAACTTAGGATCTGAGTTATCACAAACGATAAACTCAGGAAGTCTAGGCTTAAGATATACAAGATGAATATCCTAGACGTAAGGAAATGTATATGAAATCTCAAGCTGATAAGTATATTTGAGCTCTGGAGATTTGCTGATACTTGAGGAACTTCCTTCTTCGAAATTGTTGTTTGATTGTCTCGAGCTTTGGCTTGATAGCATTTGAAAATTCAATTGTGTAGCGTTTCGGTAACCTTTGAAGGTTGGATTCTGCACATATATGTATAGAGAGATAAGAATAGAGTCGTTGGAGGGACCACTATTCATATTCTTCCATTTTATCGTTTGAATTCTTCCCGTTGAGAATCCACGTACGTATTTTGACAAATATCACATCATCGTACACTGTAGCTCCACAACTCTGGAAAGGTGGTGTGGCGTGTTAGGATCTTCTGCAGATACGCTACTACACGTGTCGAGTCAAATACTCAAGGCATAATATTTTTTGTGTTTTTTTAGTTGAGTAGACTATATGTTTCTTCAGCATGTACTTAGGTTTGATCATTCGAGTCTGCTTCAACATATTCTCAACAGTTTGGACTGCGTCTTTTGTTAACTTTGAACAACTTGAGTTAGTATGGTGTTTTTCAGTCAAATATAGATATATAGTCAGCATTGACCTATCATCTTGCTAGCTTTGACTTTGTATTGTTGGCCTAATTACTGAGCATCGGCTTTGACAATCGATAGACAGCTTTGACTCCTAAACATTACATTTGACTCCTGGTAGTCAGCTTCGACTATTGGTCACCAGCTTTGACTTTTGGTACTCAGTTTTGACTTTCACAAAGTCTGTCGGCTGCCTAATATGACACTTATTCATATCTCGACTCTTTCTCCGTCCGTCAACACTGAGTCTTTAGTCTTCGATCTTCAGGCTTTAGTCTTCAGTATTTAATTTTACTCTGTCAGTCATTCTCTTCAGTTTTGCTTATACTTCAGTCTTTAGATATCCGTTGGTCTTCCTTCAGTCTTCATTATTACAATCTCATATATGAATTGTTAACTTGATTGGATATGTATATTTCATTATCTCATACAAAAGTTAGATCATACAATTGTAGAAGATCACAGAAGTGTGTATGATTAGTTAAGTTTATTGATATTTAAAAAGGATCACAGCTGATACAACTTGAGGACGAGTTGTCGGTATAGGTTGTAGTATAGATAAGAAGTTACTTGACTTGGTTGCTTGTCTATGCTGGTACATCTTGATATATTGATGGATCAGAGTGAGATGAGTTCTTCTATTTGACCGTCATGAAGAACCTAGATCTCGGTGACTTTACGTTGATCTAAACCTCGATAAGGTTTTAGGTAAGTATGAGTTGATGACCATCATTTTGACTTGTTATGAGTGAGGGTTACATGAGATAATCTAAGATTATCCGCATCTTGGTTGGTGGTAGCGTTTGTATGTCATGCTAGTTACCTATATCGAGTCATCGTATTGGTTTAGGATGATGACGTCCCCTTAAGGAGCTCAAAAGGTTTATTGTACTAAACCATGCAGGTTGAGTTAGCTCAAGTACAATAATAAGGTTGAGTGGTACTACTTAAGGAATTAAAGAGATTAATTATTTTAAGCAGTCGGAATGCTATAAATAACTAATGGACGTGCGATATCTTAAATACTGGGATTCGTAAGTCTAAGTGCAAGCCCGACTCAACGAGGTAATAAATGGGTAAGTCGGCATTTATTCTTTAGTGGAATGAATAAATATTTATGAATTAATTTATGTTCTAGGCTGGGCATAAGATAATTAATTCATTTTAGGCCCATCTTTATCCTTGCATTTGATCTCTGGGCTGACCCATCAAGGCCTCTTGCTGCTGGATATTTTCACCCATCTCCTTGAAGAGTCCCATTGGGACTCTGTTCTGATTCTCCAATATCTAGATAGATATTATCTGATATTATTAGATATCAAAAGATATTATCTGATATCATTAGACATCAAAAATAATTATTCTAGATATGTTTCATCTGCAAAGATATGATTGTATTTATTAGATATACAGGGATACCATCTAATTAGGATTCTAGGAATGCATTATAAATACAAGGTGAGCGAAAATCAGAATTAACTATTCCTATTTCTGAGATTTTCAAAAATCTCTCGAGAAAGGAAGAATGCAAATTTTTGCAGTAGTCTCCATAGATTGCTCTCACTCAGCATTGGATAATTGACAATCGAGATATAGTCCAGAAGATTGAAGTTGGAGCCTGCCATCGATCTTTTATCAGAGAAATTCGTAGGTAAACACGAGTTAACACCAACGTGTTGAAATTAATTATATAGATGCATGCTAGGTATATAATCAATGTATGGTGAATTAAACATCCAAGATAGATCCTCATGAAGAGGGTAAAATCAGATTTCCCTACACAACTTGAGTCAGTATGATGATTTTCAGTCAAATATAGATATATAGTCAGCATTGACCTTTCATCTTGCTAGCTTTGACTTTATATTGTTGGCCTAATTATTGAGTGTCAGCTTTGACAATCGACAGATAGCTTTGATTCCTGGACATCAGCTTTGACTCCTGGTAGTCAGCTTTCACTATTAGTCACCAGCTTTGACTTCTGATGCTCAGCTTTGACTTTTAAAAAGTCTGTCGGCTGCCTAATATGACATTTAATCATATCTTGACTCTTTCTCCGTCCGTCAACACTGACTCTTCAGTCTTCGATCTTCACAGTATTTTGACGTCAGTCTTTAGTCTTCAATTTTACTCTGTCAATCATTCTCTTAAGTTTCACTTGTAGTTCAGCCTTCAGACATTCGTTGGCCTTCCTTCAGTCATCCTATTGAGTACGCGATTCTCCAGTTGAATTGTTCATCAGTTGTGCTGGTAATGATACTCCTATCAGTATGATCGACTTTTGTGCTGTTAAAGGATATCAAATCCCATATAAAAAGGAATTAAAAGATTCTTATACTTAAAATTACTAAAAAAATCCTTAATAATTTCGCCTGCAACATTAAAGCTTAGTGGCCTTTTGATACCACCGGGAATAGGAAATTGTGGGAAGAGGGAAAACAAGATTGAAGTTGCATATGCGGATAGGACCTAGCTCTTCAGACTTCTAATCGCCCTCTGATACATCCACTTACGACCACTTGCTTGATTCCCATCAAGAGTCATTCCTCCACCGATCAGACCCTTGGCTTTGATCGAAAAATGAGTTTATTTTGAGAGAGAATTGTGTCCTCTCCCCATCATTTTTGCCTCGTCGGCAAATCCATAGATCTCCAGAACATACTGGAACTATGGTTATTGAAAATATTTGTTCACAAAGAGCAAAGAGAAGTGCTTTTTCGGTTCCAATTTCATGTCTATAGTGAGAGGAAATAGAGCCTTTCTAGGCCTTGGAAAGCAAAGCATGGGCTCATGCAAATGCAACGGTAAAGCTTAGCACATTTAGTTCTTGATCACAATACGTCGATATTTAATATGGACCATAAATCTAGCATGATCAATAGCTTGTATTCATGCATAACCCATTGAACGTATAAAATTATTACACTAAAACATATAAATTTATTGCACTATATATGCTCAAACTATGCACTAAATCCGGCTTCGTGTAAATTGTTTCCCAACTGATAGATCTTCATGAGAAGTCCAAAAACAAATTAACATTAAACTCACTCTTACCTCTCTTACAATCGTAATAAACAATATGCTACTGTGACATTGCCTACCAATTTCTTGAAACTAGTATTTGATGATTTCTTCAGATCACTTGTTCCCTAATCAGACAAGCCACCTTAAATTTCTGCATATTAGTATTAAAAAAATTAATACTGATGCCAACAATTTGTTCAGAAGATAGGTTGTAGCGCATTAAAATATAACAAAACCTTTCGAAGCTCATTAAAATATAACAAAACCTTTGACTATACATGTATTTTTCTTAATCAGACACTAAATATACAGTGATCCAGATCCTAAATCCAGCTGCACATATACACAATAAGATTAGATTCCTGACACTAACATAAAATAATGTCATCTACTTCCAATTAACTGCATATTTTACATTATTTTCTGCTCCTATATTTCCATACTATTGAACCAATCAATTTCTTTTCCTCTCCTCCAATAATCACCCAAAATGAAGATTGAAACACTATCCACACAATCAATCAAGCCTTCTTCAATCACCCCTCCACAACTCAGAGATTTCAAGCTCTCCTTCATTGATGAGAGGATTCCTCATTCTTACATACCTCTCATTCTTTACTACACTTTCAATGAAGACAGCAACATCAGCCAATCCGAAATGTCTGATCGCCTCAAGAGCTCACTGTCGGATGCTCTCGCACAGTATTACCCCCTCGCTGGGAGGATGAAGGGCCAGATATCAGTAGATTGCAACGACGACGGGGTATTGTATACGGAAGCTAACAGTGATGGCAATGTGTTGGACATTGTTAAATCCCCTCGTCCTGAGATTCTGGATAAGCTCATCCCCTTCATCACTAATGGCTACGTTTCAAACGCTCGAGAACAGCTAGCAGTTCAGGTTAGTGTTTATTTTAGAGATTGAGTTAGTCCGTTATTAATCTCTCTCTCATTATATCACTTTCTTGATTGCACATAAAATTGGTCCAATGTTTATTTCTTGTTAGAAGAAAAAGCAATATTGGGAATGCAGCTCATTCAAGTGCATTTTCACTTCAAATTAGACCAACTTCATTTCTTTAAATATATGCTAATCTTGGCCTTGCAAATCACCTCATTCAACTGTTTCGTCTCGCTTGCATATACGATTAGTCCAATATCCATTTCTTTAAAAGGAAAAGAAGAAAGCAAATCTTGATCATGTTAGTCCAACATTCATTTTTGTTGAAATATGCAAATGCGAGGCAGCTCATTCAACTGCATTTCCATGCTTGCACATCCAACAAGTCCATTACTTATTTCTTGACCACTTTCCTGAAAGAAAGAAAAAAAGGAGGAAATCTTGATCAAATTAGTCCAACTTTCATTTTCTTCGTATATGCAAATCTTGGCGGATCTTTTGTCCCATAGTTTTGTTTTTTGTACCCCACTATTAATTTCAGTATTTTATAAATTTTACTATACAAAATAAAAATTTCCAAGAAAAATAATTATAGATCCTAATTGAATTGTTAAACCCAAAATAATATTTTTTAAATTAGACTAAAACACAAGAAATTGAAATTAAACAAAAAAATTGATTAACACCTAAAATTTTTTGTTAGTGAAACACTTGCCCAGTCGGTCCAATATTCATTTCTTGATCATTTCCTTCTGACAAAAAAAGAGACGCAAATCTCTATCAAATTGGTCCAACACTCACTTGATTTCAGAAAACATGGCGCTGCAGGTCACCTCATTCAACTGCGGTGGAATCGTAATCGGCGTATGCATTTCCCACAGAATCGCCGACGGCAGCACGCTGTGCTCATTCATCAAACACTGGGCCGCCACAGCCCGCGGCGACCGGAGCAGAGCCGCCTCTCCGATCTTCAACTCTGCCACCCTCTTCCCTCCCCGCAACACCCCCGACTTCACCCCAAACTCCAACAGCCCCTCCGTCCAACCCCTCTCTCCAAACCTAGTCACTCGAAGGTTCGTCTTCACATCCTCATCTATCCAATCTCTCCAACAAGAGGCAGCAACCAACTCCCCCATCCCCAAACCCACACGCGTCGAGGTCGTTACGGCACTCATATGGAGCCGCTGCATGGCGGCCAAAGGGACCGAGAGTTCCGGCAAGTCCGTTGCATACCACACCCTCAACCTCCGCGGGAAGGTCCCGGCGTTGTCTGAGAACTCGTTCGGAAACCTCTTTCAAATGATCAGGGCTGAAAGTGGGGCAGTGGAAGCAGGGTGGTTTCAGCTTGTTGAGAAGCTGAGGGAGGCGTTCGAGAGAGTCGATGATGAGTACGTGAAGAAGCTGTTGGGAGATAAAGGGTTCGATTTGGCGAAGGAGAATTTCATGGAGATTAGTAGAATGTTGAAGGTGAGGGATGTGGAGGTTTTTAGGTTTAGTAGTTACTGCAGATTTGCATTTCATGAGGGTGATTTTGGGTGGGGGAGGCCTGTTTGGGTTAGCAATAGTAGTTATAGGAATAAGAACTGTATATGCTTGTTTGATTCAGTGGATTGGAGTGGAGGGATTGAGGCATGGGTTGTTATGAGTGATCGAGAAATGGAGAGACTCGAGCAGGATTCGGTATTTCGAAATTTTGCTTCAGGTTTTCTTTCCTCTTGAATGATGTCTGTTTTGGATCTTCAAAAGTCAGAAGCGAGCAACTGGAATTCAATCTAGGAAGATTCGAAACGTAGGAGGTTAGCTACTTTCTTCATGTCTTAGTCACCATTGGACTCTGCTGCATTCTTGAATGCATGTGCAGCTACTAGAGTTAATAGAGTCTCGGGTGATGGACTCTCGGTGAGAGGCCAGAACGGGACGTAGCTAAGTCAGTGTTTTGTGTTTGATGTTTTAAGTGAGAATGAACGATGAATAAACAGAAACTCCATATTCTTACTGGCTCTTCTAAAATCTTCAAATACCAATACTATAGAATTTGAAGACGACCAACCTATGCAAATCATATCTAAGACGATAATAAAGCTTGCAGACAAAACAAGATACCAAAAGTTTAGCCATTTTAAACGAGATTAGACGAATTCAAAATTTCACATAATTGTGTATTTCTGATCAAGAAATCATAAAGAAGAAAATGATCCTGAAATAAAAAAACTAAAACATCAAACACAAAACAATTGGAATTGCTACAATCTACTTCTCGGATGAATTAGGGCCCCTCTTCTTTCCAAAGCCAACAACTGCAGAAAATACAACAATAATACACATCATCAACATCTGCTCTCCAACACCAAGATACAAGAAACTCACATACAGAATTCACTCTCCACACAAAGTGCAATTTATGACTGCTACTTCTACGAAATTTGACAATGAAATTGATTTCACACATTCAATCTATGTGTCGAGAAAATAAATCAATGAAGTAAGGACAAAAAACTCGGAAAAAAAATAATCTACTATCCAAAGCCCTATGAATTATTCCAAGACAAAATCGAAATCTTTCAAATAACTGCTACGCGTATTTAGCAAAACACAAAATAACCTATATAGGCCTAGACAGCAAAAAGACACTTGAAAACCAAAAACGGCAATTTTTTTTAAGAAAAAAAGTTAACTGAAGAGGAAAAAAATAGTTACCGGCGGTGACGAAGCGGCGGTTGTACTGCATCCGCTTGTGAGCGCGGCCGCGGGGCTTCTTCTTCTTGTCCTGCTTGGCTACCTTGGGCGTCTGTCCTCTCACTTTTCCGGCGCGAGCCAACGATCCGTGCACCTTACCTGGCAAATCCGGTTCGAAGCACTGCCTCAAAACCCAAAACTAATAGAATCACATCATAAAAGAAGCAATAGGTGAGATGAATTACCCATGATTTAGCTTGATTTTTCTCCGATCGAGAGATACTTCTCCGTCTTGGCGTGAATGGCTACGGCTGTGTTAGGGTTTGTATGTGGAGATCATTATATATAATATGGGTGAGCATTATTGGGCCTTGTATAATTTAAAATTCCATTGGGTCCAACAGTTTTCAGCGGCCCAGTCCCTGATTAGACAGTTAAATGTTTGTGTTTCTTCTTTCATTTTATTGTTTTAGAAAATATTAGTTGTTTTTGTCTTTTCAAAAATTTTAAAGGCTATATCACGGTGAACTCGAATCCGAGATCTTTGACCTCGGGCATTAATCACTCTACTATTAGATCAACACACACACTAATTGTTTTTGTCTTTTTGAGAACAAAGAAAGTGAGTCGTTGATTGATAAAAAAACAATTTAGAGATTATTGATAATTTTTACATGCAACAGAATACTAAATTATGAAGGAAACGCCATTAAACATATAAAACTCTATTTGTATAAATCTCCAAAATCGAAGATCAACAATACTTTCTTTGGCAATGAGGTTCAGCAGGGTATAGTCTGTCAACCTCCGAAATGATGCAAAAATTATGATTTTTATTTTGTTAATAATATAGACAATAGGAATCAACGCATTTTTAAAAACCATCAAACCCACACCACTATCTAAAGCGCATAAATTCCAAGGAGCATCACACCTCCATCAAACCAATGGAACACGAGGAAGTTGTAATGACGAGGGCCTATACGCATAAAGAGCAATCATAAACACAAAAATTTGAGTAGGATGGACCCTAGTTAAGGTAGGGTCATTTTGTGGGTCAACTCGATCCAGATCTGTCCGATCCGGTTCAGTTCATAAATTTGTCATCATATCACTTGTTGTAAATAAATGTATTGTTTGCTTTGAATAGATGTATTCGTTTGCTCTTAATAAATATATTATTCTATTACTTTGTTGTGAATAAATATATCACTTATTGTGAATAAATGTATTAATTGTTCTGAATAAATGTATCATTTTCTTTGGATAAATGTATCATTTACTCTAAACAAATATATCATTGTATCACTTGTTGTGAATAAATATAGAGGCGAGAATTCGGATTTCGGTTCGAATTTTTGCCTAATCCAAACCGATCCGAAAATCCAAATTTTGAGAGATAAAATATCCGATCCGAACTGAATATCCGACATCCAAAAATCCAAATTTTTTTATAAAAAAATCCAAACCCAACCGAAAAATCCTAAATTATGAAAAATCAAAAATCTGAAACCAATTTTTGTTAATTCTTACATATATTTATATTAAATTAAAAATATTTAAATAAAATATTGTTTTTATATACAATTCGGATTTTTGGATTTAAAAAATTTAATCCGATCCGATACGAAAATCCAAAATTTTGAAACATTTTAATCCGATCCGAAAATCCAAAAAATCCGAATCGAATTTTAAATTTTGGTTTGGTTCGAATCGGATATTCGATTTTCGGATTTTTTGCTCATCCCTAAATAAATATATCACTTACTGTCTAGGAAGCACGAATAGGAATACGAATACGAATTATACAAAATACGATATGATAAGAATATGAAAATACATCTATTTTTAAAAATTAAATACGAATACGTTTAAATATGTTTATATTTTCATTCTATTTTTATACTTTATTAATAATAATATGTGAAAATTATATAAACACATTCATATCAAAACAAAGAAAATAAATAGTTAATTATTAAGACTTAGAAGTTTTAAATACAGCCCAATAACCGAAGGCCCAACACCAACAATAAATAATTAATTATGATTTAAAACTCTTGAATACAGTCCAATAGATAGGTCCAACACCAATAGTCATTTAAAGTAGTAAAACCCTAAATATGGTAGAAAACCCTAAATATGAGTACAAGTGGAAAAGTGTGAACCATAGGAGGAGGAGGCGACGACCCTGGCACCAACGATCGAGGCTGTGGCGACTGTGGTAACATCAACCAGGCGGTAGCGACCCTGACACCAGCGACCCAGGTGATGGCGATTGCCGCATGGTCGACCCAGGTAAATCATGTAACCCAGGAAACTTATTTGGGCATAAGTTCTTAAGTTTTGTTGATTTTTTCTTGAGAGATCTTTCAATCATCAGATGCAGAGAAGGGTTAACATATTTTGGCTTCAAGGAAATGTATTTTGATCGTATTTTAAATGTATTTTAATTGAAAAAAAATGTATTAAATACGTATTTTGGATGTATTTTTCCTTATCGTATTAAATATGCTTTTTTCACATATGCTGCCCTCCCAAGCGTATTGGTGCTTCATAGCTTACTGTGTATAAACAGCATTATATCACTTGTTATCAATAAATGTATCAGTTACTCTTACTAAATATATCACTTATTATGAATAAATATATCATTTACGAATTAACATTTTAATATTAATGGGTCTGGATCGGGTCGGACCTAGATCGGATCGGCTCGTGATAAGACCCGTCCTAAGATAAGGATGGGCCCTATGAAAGTGTGCCTCAATCATAAATACAATAGGATGTTGTTAATCAATTAGTATCTTAACTACTCCATATCTCCATAATAAGTGTATCACAATTGCCTTATTCGACACTACTCCTTATTATTCAACCTCACAATCACTCATTACTTATCAAAAATTCATTATTTCCACTCATATTTTAACACACGGTGGGATTCTTTCTTCACTCATGAAAAGTGTTTCACTTTCAATTTTTATCCGACACTACTCCTTATTATTCAACCTCACAATCACTCATTACTTATCAAAATTCATTATTTCCACTCATATTTTAACACACAAGGTAGTTACCAATCGATACAAAATTAATTTTGGAAAACATTTGATTTGAACTCGACACATTTGGGATTCTTTCTTCACTCAAACAACACCCACTAACAATTTTATTAAAACGTATTCCTAATGGTTCCTTATTTTTATTTTTTTTATCATGTCACGTCAGCATCTTTCTCATATCTTTTTCAATTCAAATTTTCTCCACTATAATAATTTCTCATATTTTCACTAGTGCTTTTACATATTTAATATTTATATATTTTATATATATCATCTTATTGAAAGAGAAATCACTACAATATGCAGCACACAACTTAAATTTAAAACTAAATAGAAGTTCACAAAAAAGTTAATTTAACGTAACGTGATACACTTATTATGGACGAATGGTGTATCAATTACGACCGCCAATTGTTGTGTCCGGAAGGAGGCCTCCTTCCACGATCCACCGGACCGCCATCCCTTTAGGATAACTCACGGCCACTTGTACACAAATCCGCCTGGGGTCCCTAAGACGGGACTCGAATTCGATTCTCGGATTTTGGCATAGCTAAACACAGATAAGTATCATACACAAATCTCAAAACATTTATGGCAAGACAATATTTGAAAGATTTTCAGTTCAAAGATTTTGAAAAGAAAATAACTGCTTGAATGAATCATTTGATTTTGTTTATATATAAGAAAGCCCACATGTCAGCACTATTGCTCACAAGTTCACAGTCCTTTCCGTTGTTGTCACGTCACCCCGTCGTTCGACCTTTATTGCAAGAAAATAAACAAAAAGTCCGAAACGAAGTACCATTCTTATCGAAAGAATTCATAAATCTTATTCGATAAGATTTTATTATGAAAATTTGTGTTCTTATTAAGTTTTGCGTTGATCAATATAAATAAATATTGAAAATTCTAGCTCATTCTCTTAAGTCTAGAAATTAAAGAACGCTTCGTTCACATGATTGATTAAGATGAAATCGATCGCTAGTTAATAATGGATATTAGACGGATCTTAATTAATTATTCCATAATTAAAGGCTAACCCAATAGCTTAATTTATTAGTCTAAACTAACTCTTCTTAAGCTAAATTTTATTATTCATTAGGACAAGGAAAACCAATTTAATAATAAACGAATTTCGAATCTTCGCCCCAAATATTCTCCAATTAAAGATCTTCTAAATATTTAAAAATTAAGAACCAAAATCCAAATTAATTTAATTAAAACAAGCCCAAGGGGTTAGTAATAGCAACCCATATCCTTACATAAATTACTTGGCCCAGAATTTGTATAATTTTAGCCCATCATCCCTTAATTATCGGCCAACAGCTAATAATATACAAGGCCCAAACTCTGGCCCAACATTTTCTTATTTTCGGCCCAACCTAAAGAAAACGATAGCCCAATTTGGGCTTTAGGAATTTAAATAAAAGAATAATTTGGCCCAAGCTCAATTTCTTTGTTGAAGGCCCATACTCCAAGGCCCAAATAAGAGAAAAGACCTAGCCTACTACTTTCATTTCTCATCTCTCTCACTCTCCCTATCTCTCTCTCGCCTCTCACAGGAGGCGCCGCCTCCCTCCATTTCTCGATAGCTCCGTCAGAGCCCGGAGCCCGGCGAGCTACTGCCAACCTCTCATCCTCCTCTGTCTCTCTCTTTATGTTCTGTTTTCACACATACACAGCAACGTCTTCTCTCCCTCACTCAGCCGCTTGCTCCCCTTCTCATTCTCTGTCCGTCGTCGTCGTAGCTCCTCAGTGGCCGTGCCGTCGTCGGCTTCTTCTCCCTCCACCTCCTTCACTTAACCCTCCACCCATGTCTCTTCGCAGGCACGACGACCATCATCTCCGTCTTCATGTTCCTCCATCGTGCCTATCGGTAGAGCGCCGCCGACGCCACCGCGCTATCCTTGTTGGCGTCACTCGAAGCTTTCTTGAATTCCAGACCAAGCAGCGTCGCCATTGTTCCTTTATATATTTTTGGAAACTTTTGCACTCACCAATTTTTATTCCATTCTAGTGAATAGAGAAATTTAGATTATAAGCTTTCATGCTATATTCAATCTCTATGTTGGGGTTGCCGTGAAGATTATAATATGATGCGCATTCTACGTTTGCTTCGATTTACTGAGGAAGATTGAATGTATATGGTTCTCTATATTTTTAAGGCGTCCAAGAACTAATACTGACAACAAAATGGAAGCTGAATTTGAAAAGAGGGTGGCATGGTTTGTACCTTATGAATGTGTGCTTGGATTTTGTTCTTGTTTTGAGCAATGCATGCTTGAATTAGTCGAGAGTGATTTCCTTCCTCTTTGTCCGTAGAAGCTACCGAGGAAAGAGCAATATGTGGTTGGTGTTTAAATGTGTTCTCTGGTGGTTTTTGTTTTTATTCTCATAGTACAAGCTAGAGATTAGGAAGCACAGGGGTGTAAAACTGATCTGAAGGTGATTGTAAGGGTTTCCAAAAGTGAGGAAAATATGGGAAAGTTGATGGGATTTGAGAAGTGTAAAATTTATCACGATCTAATTTGTCTGGACGATGTACGTTTCTATATAAATTATTCGATCTCTGATTAATATGCTTGATTCGATTTTCATTTTTTTTTAAAAAAAAAACCAATATCGAAGGTCGGTTTTCAATTTACAAACACGTATGGGATAATTTAATATTCGATAAAATTAAGACTCGTCATCTTAATTAATAACTTAAACTGAATACAAAATTCTTAATGAAACTAATTACTCGATTTAAAAGGTTATAACTATAATTGGATGAATGGGGTATTACATGTACCCATAAACAAGACATAATCCCAAGTAGTAGATTCATTGTGTTATCAGTCCGCGGACGTAGGAGTTGATCTCCGAACCACGTTAAAAACTAAGTCTATTATTTACTTTCAGTACTTTACATTTCATATTATTGAACTGGGCATCACTCTGCCCAAGCGTATTAGAAATTAATTATATTAAAGATATAAGATAATTATTATATTTATTAGATATGTCAGAATCCTGATCAAACTGAGATCTTAAAGAAAGCTCTATAAATACAGGATTGAAGAAAATCAGTAGGACATCTACCCCATAATGTGATTTATCACAAGTCCTAGAGAAGAAGAAAATTCGGCGTTCTCTATGGAGTGCTTTCATTCAACATTGGAGATTAGGCAATGTGGACATTGTCCAGAAGATCAAAGTTAGAGTCAGTCATTGATCACATTTGTCAAAAATTTGCAGGTAAACACGAATAGCTATACGGCTATATGTTACAATTAATTTTATAGGAGCATGCTAGTAATATAATCAATATATGATGAATTAAATATCCAAGATAGATCATATTTTCCTACATGAACCACAAATACTTCTGGCTCGAACTAAACTCGTAACAGTCGAGCAAGATGTGCATCAGTGCTCAAATCAATTTGATAGTTCTGTTACTTCGAGATCTCGATAAGTAGTAGAATTGGTAAGCTGTGCTCATAGAATTTCCCATCAATATATAATTAATGTTTTGCGTCAAGCTCGCCATACTATTATATGATTCCGACGAACCCAAGACTCTAATTTTGTGTTGGACTAGGCACATTAATTGGGAAATAACGGTAGACCAACGTTAGTGTGCATTATTCCCCACGTGTCGACCACCCATTGGTGATTGGCTGCTCAAAGAAATTGGAAATTTCCCGGGTCAAGATTCTGTCCGAAATAAGAGAATAAATTTTTTTCCGAGGACCCGATTCGCTAGAATATCGCGGCCATATAAATAGCCCCCTTCAAAACTAACTAGGGTTTAGCAGATTCAATACATTTCGCACTCACAAAAATGTCGGCCGATTCAGCTCCGCCGCCGGCAATGGATGGCCTCACCCTCAGCGACACTGTATCGGAAGCGGAGTTCTCGAAGCGCGTGCTGATCAAGTCTATCCTCGGCCGTCCCGACAAGGGCGCGGGGCTGAATGGACGGAAGGTCCGAATCGGGGGATGGGTGAAGACGGGGCGGGAGGCGGAGAAGGGCACGCTCGCCTTTTTGCAGGTGAACGATGGATCGTGGCCGGAGAATCTGCAGGTGCTCGTGAAAGCTGACGTCTACAAGGTGAGCGACGTCGTCGCCACGGGGACGTGCGTCCACGTTGAGGGAGTGCTGCAGCTGCCGCCAGCGACGGCGACGCAGCAGAAAATTGAGCTGCAAGTGAGCAGTGTTATTAGGGTGGGGACCGTGGATGCGGCTAAGTATCCGTTACCGAAGTCGAAGGCGAAGCTTCCGCTTGAGTTGCTCAGGGATGTTGTGCATCTTCGCTCCAGGACCAACATTGTATGCAATTCCTTCCTTCTGTATTAATATATTCTCTCTTATTGTATATGCTTAAGATTGAAAAATGATTCGATCTCCGACTGCTTCCAATTATATGCTCCGACAAATCTTGCTCTTACGGCTGTGGAGTGATTTATTGGGGGAGAATGTATGTGGTTGTTTAGTTGAATGATTTATTGATGTATATGTAGTTGTATGTTGATGTGGTTGTTTAGTTGAATGGTTTATAAAAATAAATTTTTTGTAAATCTTTTGAGTCTTGAAATTGTACTAGACGACATGTTAGAAGCTATTTGAGTATTTGTGTTAGTCAGCGATTATATATGTATTTGATTGATAATTCATGTGGTATTTAAGATTGCATTTCACTTGCAGGAAGTAAAATGGCATTGCTCTGATATTTGTTAGACTCAGTTGTGTTGAATGACTGACTTTTTGTCTGTCTGATTGGTGCCAACTCTTCTAAATATAAATAATTATTTGAACTGTTAAATAGGTCTTTCAATTGTTTTGAGTGGAGTGAATGTGAGACTGATCTTGTGGAGTTAATGCAGCTTCTAAAGCATATACTGATGGTGAATTTCACAAAATTGTGTTTCTTATTAATATGTTGTGTTTCTTATTAATATGTCATTTTTTATGGCAAGTTGGAGCAGATTAGAACTAATGTTTTGTGACACCATTATCTTATGATTTATTTTCTGTATATTGGACAGCAACTCATCTATCTACTACCTTCTGTATATGCATTTTCTCTGCTATTGTTTCTCTGCCCGAAATAAGTTTTTTTTTTGTCATCCAGATATCTGCAATTGCCAGAATTCGCAATGCCTTGGCTTATGCCACGCACACATTCTTCCAGAACCATGGTTTTCTTTATATCCATACACCTATCATTACGACTAGTGATTGTGAGGGTGCAGGGGAAATGTTTCAAGTCACGACCCTAATTAACGATGCCGAGAAATTAGAGAAGGATCTCAAGGAGAACCCTCCTCCTTCAGAAGCTGACTTAAAGGATGCTGAGCTTGCTGTAAAGGAGAAAGGTGAAGCTGTGGCTCAAGTAAAGGCTGCTAAGGCAAGTAAAGATGAAATTGGTGTTGCTGTTTCTGAGCTGATGAAGGCTAAAGAGAACTTATCAAAGCTTGATGAAAGATATAAGCTGGGAGAAAGATTTAGGCTTCATGGTGGCATCCCAAAAAAAGATGGAAAAATTGATTACACAGAAGACTTTTTTGCCAGACAAGCATTTTTGACTGTATCGGGACAACTACAGGTTGAAACGTATGCTTGTGCCCTCAGTAGTGTGTATACCTTTGGGCCCACATTTCGAGCAGAAAACTCCCACACATCAAGACATCTTGCTGAATTTTGGATGGTGGAACCTGAAATAGCATTTGCTGATATACAGGTATGCTAGTTGTTTAATTTTCATAAGTTTGATTTTCTGCGCATAAGTTTGATTTTCTGCTAATATGGATTTGTGCTTAGGGGTGAGCATTCGGATTTCGGTTCGGATTTTTGCCTAATCCGAACCAATCCGAAAATTCGAATTTTGAAAGAAAAATAATCCGATCCGAACCGAATATCCGAAAATTCGAAATCCAAAAATTCGAAAATTTATAAAAATATCCGAACCGAACTGAAAAATCCGAAATTATTAAAAATCCGAAAATCCGAAACTAATTTTTGTTAATTCTTTTATATATTTATATTAGATTTTAAAATATTATTATTATTATATATAATTCGGATTTTCAGATTTTTTCGGATTAAAAAAATCCAATCCGATCCGATCCGAAAATCGAAAATTTTGAAAAATGTCAATCCGAACCGAAAATCCGAAAAATCCGAACCGAATTTTAAATTTCGGTTTGATTCGGATCGGATATTCAAATTTCGGGTATTTTGCTCACCCCTATTTGTGCTTGTATGTACATATGCATGCTATCCTACCCATCTCTCTGAGATTTGAAGGATAAATGCAGATGAAGATGCAACCTTACTTTAATCTATTTTTCTGCATGAAACATTTCGAGTATATATCTGCTTGTTAAGTTGAAGTAACCACTGGATTGTTTACTTATGCCCAAAACTTCTGAGGTGCGTTTGGCATTTATAGTGTCCTTGATAACAGAGCTTATATCCTCTGCAGGATGATATGAACTGTGCAGAGGCATATGTGAGATTCCTTTGTCAGTGGTTACTTGACAATTGCTATGATGATATGGAGTTCATGACCAAGCATGTTGACAAAAATGCTTTGCAAAGGCTTAAAATGGTTGCAGGATCCAAGTTCGAAAGAATAACTTATACTAAGGCAGTTGAAATTCTTGAGGAAGCTGCTAAAGTGAAGAAATTTGAGAACCACGTAGAATGGGGCATTGATTTAGCTTCTGAGCATGAAAGGTAATGTTTCTTGTATACGATCACCTTATTATTTACCAAGTCATCTCCTCTAGTCCAGCCTGCAGTTTATGCATAATTGGACTTGTGCCCAAATGTTAATGTAGGTACTTGACCGAGGAGAAATTCAAAGCACCTGTTATTGTTTATAACTACCCAAAAGCGATCAAAGCATTCTATATGAAGGTCAATGAAGACAGCAAGACTGTCGCTGCAATGGATGTCCTTGTACCCAAGGTACTCCCAGTTTTTCTACATATCCTGCAGAAACTTGGTTGTTTGCCTCATTGAACATATAGTGGTTGTTTTATATTTAACTTTGTTGAACTTCTATATAAGCTGGTAACACATGTGCTGTTCAGGTGGGTGAACTTATTGGTGGAAGCCAAAGAGAAGAGAATTATGATGTGCTGCGGCAAAGGTATGGCAAATCTCAGCAACTTTTATCCAGTATTCTTCACTGTAGATGTACCATTATAATATCTTCTCTCCTCCCATGTGGTTGACATTGTTTTGTTTATAGGATATTGGATTTGGATCTTCCACTGGAACCATATCAATGGTATCTCGACCTGCGGAGGTATGGGACAGTGGAACACAGTGGGTTTGGCCTTGGGTTTGAGCGGATGATTCTCTTTGCTACAGGAGTCGAAAACATTAGAGATGTAATCCCTTTCCCCAGATACCCTGGGAGAGCAGATCTTTGAACCACGGTCTTAACAGAAAGTATTAGTCTTTTCAGCAACTTATACACAACTTTGTCTCTCGAGTCAAGATAGAGTTTCTAAAAGTGTGAAAATCTAAAATCTCCCTTTTGTTTTCTTCATTCTTTTCTATTTTGGCTTACTGTTAGATAGTTGTCTCAAGTGGTTTTTTAAGACTTGCGACCTACCACATTTGCAAAATTTAAAATATATCTTTCCGAATTTACCTAATATGATATCTATATGCTAAATAAGCTAGATGTTGCTAGTCTTCGTGGCTTCTTTGATATTAAGCCCAGAAAAAGCTGAAAATTTGCGATATTTAATATGCCCGTAGGTAGTTTTTACTTAAGTTTGTCTTGAAAAGTTCTCAAATTTCCATCCAACATCTCCAATACTTACGATTATAGTGTGAACATCTTACAAAAGAGCACCCTACAGAATGTAAGATGCAATACAAAAACTCTTTTACATTCATCCGCATGATGTAGACGTTATAAATCACCGTTTTTATATTGGAAACCACCTTTAGTTAGTTGTATCGTCTCTTGTGCATGTACAGTGCTGGAAGATGTATATAAGACCAACTTAAGATGCAATCTCATTCCAAGAAAGTACATGATTGAAAATGAAAAGCCAACATATATTCTGCAAAATTAGCACAAGATGAAAAAGCAAGCACCACTAATAACGACTTAACGTATTATTCTTTATCGTCAACCAAAAATTAGCTCCAGGTCTTCATCATTCACAAGTCATACCTACCTCGACAATTCTTACCACCTCACTTAGGTACAAATATTAATCACATCCTAGGTTCAGAGCTATGAAGCTGAACAAGAAGTACATCTAGGCTGGATGATGAACGTTAGACTCAAACACCTATAACAAACAAGTAAGCAATAGTACTCAGGATATGTTCATCCTGTTCCGAGGCTCAGAAAGAAGGGCCATTCGCCTCAACAGAAAAATAAGAAAATAAAAATAAAAGCAGTGTAGCTCCAATCATAATCTTTCATTTGTAATCAGGTTAATCTAGTCCATGTATTTGCACGTCCATTCCTATGATCTTGTTGCTCTTCGAGAGTATCTCCATACACATAGAGCCAAAACTGTTACACTGGCAATGCCAACCAAAATCTGCAGCACAGAGAATTCGGGAGTTCTGAATATTCTGTAACACGTTGGATGAAGTTGACGAAATATATATATTTTAGTATATGCGGCCAGTTAACGTGGGAATGCAGGCAGAAAGTTGCATCAGTCCATAATCACAGCCCTCATGCTTTACCCAGAGCAAGTGTAATATGCGGTTCCTGAAAAGAATTCAGCATTTACCTTAACATCTCTGGAGCCAAGGAGTGATTTTAACTTCTTGAAGCGGGGTAACTGAGGCATTAGGATCACTACAGTATACTGGTTTTTGCAAGGACAAGGTATAATTCTTTGTAATGCTGACTGCACTGTTAATGGTGTTAGGCTACTTCTCACTCTGGAACGCCCCTCATCTTGAATCTGCAAGTATAACCACTGACATATTACCAACGAAAAGGCTCCAAACTCATTTCACTGGCCTTATGCAGCAATCTTAGGCAAAAGATAACATCGGAGACTTTCATGCTTTTACCACAAGGAAAGCAAATCAATAACTACTTTTTGTTAGTCTATTACCATCCACTCAGCACACATTTATCTAACACCCAGAAAGTGATACAGCATCTCCACTAACTATCATAATTCATAAAAGCCCAATCTACATTAGTGAGCAGGACTTCCAGGGTTTGTAATATGTACAAATGTAGTCACAGCTGAAGCCTCACATCAAAGAATAACCAGTTTTTCCTATACTAGATATGTATTTGAATCTTCTCATTATAGTGGCGACAAGTTGGGAACAAACACAAACTGGGGATAAAAAAAGAGAAACTGAACAATCAGCAGAGATTTTTAAAAGTTTAACTATGGGTAGTCTCAGACATGGTACCGGAACAAATCACAGTTCCAGCACAAGGACCAGTAACTATTAGCTGGGATTTTACCTCTTCTCATGGATAAAAGACAAAGAACTGGCAAAATTGTTCAAGGGCATGCATAAATTCTATCAAAGTTAAATAATCAAGGCAAAACGTAAAAGAGTAACATGGTGGCGAATGGATTAGATAGTGGCCAATAAATTATATGATAAGAAACTAGTACCGTTCTCCAATCATATGACTCCCAATAAAAGTTGAGGGATTCTATCTTTGCAACAGCCAGATTATATACTAATTTAATGAGACAATTATGACTAGAGAGTAAAGATTATAACATAAAATAAAGATGTTGGTGATATGTAATGGATAAAGATTAGACAGCTTTAAAGTTAATTTGCAGTAAACTAAAAGACCAGCAGTCAATTTAAGAGCCTCGAGAGTAGCTCAAGGCAATGCATTCCATTTTCAACTGTTCTAGGAAATTTTGATGGGCAGTGGCTTGGGGAACGTAAACTAAATGTTTTAGGATGATTAGCTGGATGCAATTAAAAGTGATCATACAGAAATATTCTAAAACATACACATGGGTATATATGTAATTATAGACTAGTAGTTGATAATGGATAGAGTGTGGATAATACATCTGGTGGAATACACCTGGTGTGTGGGTTGGACAGAAAATAGCCTGATATTGATGTTTTGTAATAGTTATAATTTATAGGAGATACTTTGAAGAAGGTTCCTTAGATGTCATTTTGTCATTGTTAGTTCGGGTATACCATTACTTCATTTGAATAAAAATATCTATGAAAAACCTTCATACCAGACACATTCTATTCCAAAAGACGGAGAACATTCCTAGAAATCAATAAGAAGTTCAGGCACTTTCGTGTCAATTCCATAGGTCGCAATAAATAAAGTAGAAAGGACTTTCTTCTAAGGAAAACTGAACATGAAACATAAGTAATCAGCCTAAAACAGTTTTGCAATTGATAAATGGTGAAAATGAAATAAAAAACGACATTATACCTTGAATGAAGCACCAACATCACCAGAATAAATCCTTGACTGGTAGCTCCGCAGAATTTTGTCCAACCAATAGTAGTTTTCCTGAATTGACAAGAATGAGCATAAAGAGAAGAATAGACCAAAAACTACTATTAGTTTATTACATGCATATTTTGGATCTCCTAATTATTTTGATGATACACAGCATGGCATCTCAGAGCTTCTTTCCATTTTTATAAAAGAAAGGAGGACTTTTATTATTCCCACATGTGAAATTCCTTGATAGGATAAGTAAAGAAAGTCATAAATGGGTTCCCAAACGAGGGGGTTCCGATTTATGTCCATTAATCAGGGGCTTAGTTTCCTTTTCCATGCTATGATGTTTTACGAAGTTTGACTCAGTTTCTTACTCTTAGGAAGAGATTCATTCATTCTTATTCTTTATGTTTAATATAGAAAATTTGATAATTCTTAATGTCATTAGAACCCCTTTTTGGAGACCTAGAAATATCCATGCTAAAAGATATGCACGACCATACAGAAACAAATAACTTTCTCCCATGTAACCTCAAGCAAAGAAATAAGAACTTGAGGTTTCGGTTCAGAAGACAAATGCAGCATATGATTAGTCGGAACTGCATATTCGGCACATAAAGGTTGTTGTAGAATACTATCCCATATTGGTTATGTACCCAATCTGCCTTTGTATCTTGTATTATATATATAGGTGTACTATCTCACATTGGTTATGTATCCAATCTACCTTAGTATCTTGTACTATATATAGGTGCTTTATGCAGTGATGAATATAGAATTACTATTTTTCTCCTCCATGTCTCTATACTTTTCTCCTACATATGTTTATATTCTATTGTTTTACATGGTATCAGAGTGGGGATGAATCCATCTTTGACCTAATCTACTCGTCGTCACTACCACTCTAGCCGCTGCCACTCTGCCCTAATCTGTTGTGTTGCTGCCGCCGCAACCACTCTACCCTAATCTACCATGCCTTTGCCGCCGTAGTCACTCTGCCTGCTCCGCCGCTACCACTTTGCCCTAATATGCTCTTCCGTCTTTGCTCCGTTCAAAGAAGATTATGTGCGGTTTCTAATACCATTTTATATTCCTCTTTAATGTCAAATTTAGATTCTAAATCTACTTTTGGGACCTTGCCCCACTGCCATGCCGACTTTGTTTGGTTTTGCCTATCGTCGCCGTGCAGTTTTATTCTGCTACTACTGCCAACTGTTGTACTGATTTTGCTCGGTTATTACTATCGATTTTGCTTGGTTACTACTACCAACCGCTGTGCCGACCCTGATCGGTTTTGATTATAGTCGTTCTACAGTCTTGTTCTTCTATCGCTACTGCCAATTGTATCGACTTTGCTCGGTTACTACTATCGATTGCTCTACCGACTTTGTTCGGTTTTGCTAATCGCCGCCACTCAGTCTTGTTCTGCCGCCGCTACTGCCAACTGTTGTACTGACTTTGCTTGTTTACTACTACCAACTGTTCTGTTGACTTTGTTCGGTTTCTGCCTGTCGCCGCCATCGCAGTCTTGTTCTGCAGTCGGTGCTACCAATTGCCTTGCCGATTTTGTTCGGTTTTTGCCTGTCGCCGCCGCCACAATCCTGTTCTACTATCGCCGCCGCCAATTGTCCGACTTTGCTCGATTACTACTACAACTTCAGTTTTCTATTGTTACTACTGTTGTTGGTGTCTTCTCTAAGCCTTGAGGAGGAAATCAATTCTCAAAACTTTGTATTAAGCTAGACATGATCGATATATATGCTCCAACTTGAGGGGGAGTGTTGTAGAATACTATCCCACATTGGTTATGTACCCAATCTGCCTTAGTATCTTGTATTATATATATAGGTATACTATCCTACATTGGTTATATACCCAATCTACCTTAGTATCTTGTATTATATACAGGTGCTTTATGCAGTGTTGAATATAGAACTATTACTTTTCTCCTACATGTCTCTATACTTTTCTCCTACATATCTTTATATTTTATTGTTTTACAAAGGTAACTATTAATGTTGGCTTATTGTTAACAAAGAGAAAATGAAGCCATTTGTAGGATCAGAAGCATCTAATCACATGACTGGGGATATTCATCAGTATACTCACAAATATATAAAGATGATCACATTATCTTTTGTAGATGACCACAGTTTTAAACACAAAAACTACTGCAAACTGAAAGAGTCGTATGGCAACTTGGTGTGATAGATTTGCAAAAGTAGGTAAAGGATATGAGTTCAGATACTATGTTATTAAGCAATCTCTACAGGAAGAAAAGCAGTTGTATTATGTATGCAGATGAGAGCATCTTGACAGGAGATAATGAAGTAGAGAATACTCGAGCTCAAAGGATTCTTAGCTGAGGAAATTGAAATCTGTTGTAGAGTTTGTGTAATTAAGCAATTTCCTACAGGAAGAAAAGCAGTTGTATTATGTGTGCAGATGAAAGCATCTGACAGGAGATAATGAAGTAGAGATACTCAAGCTCAAAGGATTCTTAGCTGAGGAAATTGAGATCTGTTGTAGAGTTTATGTATTTTTAGGTTTCCCTGTATTTCTAGTATTAGTTGTAACCTAGTTTCTACTCTCTATATAATTTCAGGAGGAGACTGATTCCTTCTTTTCTTCTGAAAAGAACAAAGAAACTTTGATAATTCTTCATCAAGAAATCCATTTTCTCAAAGTCACCTGCAGTCCATTTTCATGGGCCCTTTGCTCAATTTCTAGGATGGCTGCAACATCATCATCTGAAGGTCCCTCATCTTGAAGACGTTGGATTTCATCCAAACCAAGACTAACCTGTACAGTGATTTTCCAGGTAAGATACAAGTTTTATAAGCAAATGAGTGAAAAAGAAAAGCTCACCAGTGTTGACGAAATATCAGGATCGCAAGAAAAATTAACGCTTATATCTCCACGAATGTTACCATCTCTTGAAGGTTTGTTACCACCAAGGAAAACAGAAACTCCAGCCGAGTAAATCTGTAAATTATTACAATGAGTTCTATAAACATTACCTCAGGTAAATAGTGTACATTTTATAATAGAGCAAAATTATTTCACAGCCATACCTGTCCATGCTTAAAACGAAGGACTTGTAGCATCTTTGTTTCAAGGAGCTTGCTCACCAGTCCAGTCAAGTGAACATCTTCCATCTACAAAATATATAAATCAGTGGAAGAGAATCTCCTATATGAGGTCATGCATGCACTTTGAAATATTTTAGCACAGGCAAAGCATATGAGTCCCCATTTCTTACTAAGCATAAACGGCCTAATAGTCACATAAACTGATTAAGCAAAGGCCTAATAGTAACATAAACTACTTGGCAAACGCTTAATAGTACCATATTTTCATACTTAAGCTCAACCGGAAAGCACAGCTGAACCGAGCACTGAGCTTCCACCATGGGGCTCCGAACAACTTCTCTGCAAGCCATATTATTATGTCAGTGGAAGGCAGAAACTTATGCATGTAATATTAGATTATCAGTCCCCCACCCGGAAAATATATATATATATATAACAAACTGGCCTCGGGAGCAAGGAACAAGGGAATATGAATTGAATCAGCATTGACTTCTACTATTAAATAAGGAGAGCTCTTGATCAAATCTTCATGAGCCCTTATATCCACTTTATTTAGAAACCAAATAATGAAACAAAGATCAAAAGAAAAAAGAGAGAAGAAAAAATTTATTCAAAGAAGGTCTGACTAGGATATATCCTAAATGTAACCCCAACCAAAAAAAAGAAGAAGAAAGAAACTTGGAGAAGGTTTGACTAGGATCTTAACATTATCCCCAATCCCCAAAAACAGCATTCCAACTCACATTAGGGACAACAAAATTGCCCTGTGCAACTTCTGATATTTGACATTTTGTTGCAGAGAAGAGAAAATCACTAATGAAGCATCATTTTCAACAGCTAGTTAATAAGATGGAACTGAGGGTAGACATACCTAATCACAGTAGAAGGAAAAGTAAATGGTAAGCCTTTGAGTTCATCACGTTTGAAATTCATAATTGGCTCAGGAGGTCTTGGGATCCCTCCCTGAATAAAAAAGTTCAAGAACTTACAATCAGCAAGATATATACAGGATGAAGGACCTTCTAGATGAAGATACACCACTTACCAAGTACTGGCGTATAAGAGGGCAAGCAATGGAAGGATCAATATTTCCGACAATGACAACAGTGAAAGTTGATGGGTCCTTAAAACAATTGTTGAAATATTCACAAGCTCTTAACGGATCAACTTTCCTCAGGTCACCAATTTTTATTGGCTGAGGACAATATTAGTCATGTAAATTTCATGTTATACAATAAAGAAAGAAAGAATCTAATTAGGGGAAATAGCTTACCCTAAAAAAATATGAATTTCCATAATTGATCTCTCTGACACGGTTAGAAAATGCAGTGTAAGGATCTCTCTCTTGAGCACGAACAGATTCTTCGGCCATTTCCATCACTATTTTTACATCCTCTTCCCCTGGTTGTAGGTTTGTCACAAACAGTTGATAGACCAACTTTGAAGGAGAAAGAAGACCAAATAGAGAAAGTACAAGTATTAGTCATTATTACATGCAATGAATACCAATACAAAACAGATTTATTGGCATGAAGATATTCAGGGAAGGATTTCAATAAATCCATCTGACATTGATAAGTAAACAGCATTTGTAGATAACAGAATTTTCTGCTGATCTTGTTGGGTAGCAATCTACATGAGAATCTCTGGAAAGTGCCAAGCTAAGCTAAATGTTACTAGCATCATTTTCTTAGACCTGATATTCTATGGTATGGTAAGGAACAATAAAGAGCTAGAGCGGACTTGTTCCTGAGTACTACTACTTAAAACAGATTCTGCATCTTATATTAGCCAAGTTATAGCTCATAATCTTATCAAGGTACATAACTAACCCAACTTCACAATTCTAAACATTAAAGAACTAGTTTAAGCCTGACTCAGCCATGGAAAATCTAATTTACCATTCTGTTGACACTGAAATAAATCCACATAAGAGCGAAAATTAGCACTTGATAGCACAACTTCTTTTTATGACCAGGTTAAGTATAACACAAATATAGTTAGTACCTGACTTATGTAATTCTTACTGTTAGAATTGGAAATTAAAATTCACATTGCATAAATAAACTTTTGAGTTAGATCTAGACAGATTGCAAGATTAGTATTCATCATTCAAACAAACCTGCAAGGCAGTTTCCATGTCTGAAGGCGAGCAATCACCAGAAAAGCTTCGCATATATGCTCCAAGGCTTGTGCCTACTTCAGCTCTTTTACCAGCAAGCATATCTGCTAGCACTGAAGGTCTATGACCAAATACACCAATCTCACCAGCAATAGTGGGACCCATAGAACACGAAAAATATTCATATTCTTCGAGTTCAGATAAACCCCCGTATGAGAAACCAGTGAAAAGAACCTGTTGTTTAAACAGCGTGTCAATATTAAGCTAGAATGGTGTAAACTATTACAAAATGATTATTTTTATAACATAGTATGCTGTCCACATAATCTTATAACTAAACAAGAACAATAAGGCGGAAGTGAGATGGCTAAAAAAGAACATTTAGCATCAGTGAAGTCCCTTTAATACTTCAAGAACACTTGTCATTGAGAGTCAGTTGCATAGAGAAGTGTAGCTAAAAGAAAAGTCATTGCAATCTATAAAATGAAGCCTCACAAATGGCACTCATAGTACCTAAAAATGCCATTTAAGTGAACGTGAAAAATGAAAAATGACCCGTTGACCATAAAAACATAAATCAATCATCTTATAGATATCAGCCAAAATTATGTCCTTCACATAAGGCATCCAATTAAAATAAGACGAAATCTCTTCAATGAATAGAAACAGAAAGATAGGTAACTAAGGAATTTCCTGATCCACGACATGACAACAAAGTGCAGAGAGAATTTCTTTGCCTGTAAATGCAAAAAACTTCAGTTACCAAGTTTCTTCGATTAAAAAACAATAGAAAGGTCCCACCCCGCTTGCTTATATATGTATACGCACATATAAGGTTTCCTATTATTGCTATATACTCATTATTATACCTGGTCATTAAAGAAGTCTGTGCACTTATAGCAAACTCGCATGCCATTTGAAAGAATCAACTCAGTTGCACCAATACTGGAATGCTCAAACTGCTGCACCACAAACCTGAAAGAAAAAAATGATTACTGCAGCAGAATCAGAGATATGAAACCCGTAATGCAACTAGTTTTCTCCAGGGACATGGTATATGCCAAATGGCACAACTTGTCAAATCTGAAATAAGTCAACAATTAGTTAAAGTTCTCGAGTAGTTAATAGTAACATGGTATACGAAACATGAAGAACTGGAGGGTGATGTTCAAGTCTAGGGGACACTATGTATACCAAATGGCAAAACTTATCAAATCTGAAACAAATTGGCAAGTATTAGAAGCTCCCTGTTAGTTAATATTAACATGGTACAGAAAAACAAAGAACAGGAGGGTGTGATGTTAAGTCTACATTAAACTAGGAGAGGGTGTGATGTTAAGTCTACATTAAACTAGGAGATGGTAGTGCTGGATTGGATAAGAGTGCTGCACATATAATTGCCCTTCTTGAAACTTTACTAGGCTTAATTTCGTCAGGCTAAGAATACGCGCAAACCATAATTTGAAAGAATGGGAATATTATTGTGTAAGGAGAAAAACAAAAGAACAGGACCACAATGCTACAACAGCATGGAAAAATAAAATTTCATTGTTCTACCTGTGCACCACAAGAGTCGTGTGTAAATAGAAACTAAGAATGCCAGCTTTTTTATATCCATGGTCTTATGTTTCCTCATCCTGTTCTTAAACAATATCTTTCCCGATCAGCAACTTGCCTTTAATATAATTAGGCCCATCTCCAACCACAAACTCTAATTGTAGTTTTCCGAACTCCATTTCTTAAATCTTCTCCATCTACAAACTCTATATTGCAATCTCTTTTTTCAATTTTGTATTCAAAATATAATATCGTTAACATGCAACAAATATTAAATAATCAGATATCCATTTAAGTTAATTATGATTTTTATAATTAGGTATCAAATATGACTAATTAATTAATTAAAATATTAAGTAATCGAATAAAATTAAAAGATTATTCAATCATTTTCTTAAACAAAATATTGTATTTAGGTAAAATCAAATCACATAATGTTGCATACAAAGGCACTGTATTAGTTTTGTATTTTTATTTCATTTTAGTTTGTTTTAGATAATATTAGTTTGTTGGTTCTGTGTCCTTTTGTCTCTTATCTATGTTGTATCTAGAGAATGCATGTTTCTTCATTTTTCACACAAAATGTAATCATACATCGTATCAAATCACGTAATCCTCTTTGAGATTTACTAAGAAAAACATGTAATATAATATATTATTTAATATGTAAGAGGAAAACTAATAAATAAAAATATGAACACAATAATGACACTCTTAGCCAGAAAATAGCAGTGCATAGTAAGGCCCACACATGCCTCAAACATAAAGAGAACACAAAAGGGTAAAGAAAAATCAATTTGATCGTAATACATACGTGTTATTATTTTTTTCTGCTAGGCATAAAGTTCTTGGCAAACAAAATTCATTGGCTATC
Organism: Salvia rosmarinus; assembly: GCA_036937905.1. NCBI lineage: Eukaryota > Viridiplantae > Streptophyta > Magnoliopsida > Lamiales > Lamiaceae > Salvia > Salvia rosmarinus. The sequence goes on along the minus strand of CM072821.1, from coordinate 51,957,803 downwards.
ACCAAGTTGACTCTAGGAATGAACGTTCAAATACAATTTCGAGGTTTTAGCAAAAAGAGCAGACCAAATGACAACTTTTGATGGTTAGAGATACTTCCCAAATTTGGAAAAGGTGATGCACAAACATATTTCAGCTTACCCTGGATTTGGCTCTACACTAATAATTTCTTCTGGGATGCACTCATCATCCCATGGAGAAATACGTCCTTCTTGTTCAAAAGAATTAACCCTTGAAACAACCCGTCTTAAACCGTCCACTGTTGCAGTTGCTTGAGGCTCAATTGTTTTTATGACACAACTACATGATGTCTCAAAGTTCTTTGAATATCCAGATACCTCAGATGCCGTTATTACTGCCATTGACAAAAGCAGAACAATGTATCAAAAGAGTTTATTTCCTATAGAGGACCACCAAAGAAAGAAGTAAAAGAACTCACAAGGTAAAAGAGTTTTATGTAGCTGTGCCTCATACTCAATCCCAACAACAGGTTCATTTCGGAGAAAATGCTGCACATTAAGATGATGTGACGTGATAATAGCATGTTTAAATACTTAAATAAGTGTATGTTAGTACCTGTGTGTGTGTGTGTGTGTGTGAGAGAGAGAGAGAGAGAGAGAATCACTTGTATATATTCATCCCGCAAGTTGGTAGATTGCATCTGATCTCTCTCTAGATAGGCTGATTCAATCTCTGACATTAAAAGAGCACGAGCAACATTTACTTCACGATCAGAAAACCCATGAACACGAACCCTAGCAACCTGAAAGTCATGAATTAGTGATAGTAAGGAATAACAAGCTGGTTCATTGGTAATTAAAGAGCAAGGGCAACAGATATTTTGTGATCAGAAAACTCAAGAATGCAAACCCTAGCAAACTGAAAAGTTAACATAAGTAAAGTGAAGAAATGACAGGTGGGTTATTGGTATTAAATTCACACCTCCATCAACATTGATTCCAGTGCCTCAGTAGTCCCATTTTGCTTACAGGATGAAGTCATTATATAGGCCTTGGTTGGACGAACAAGAACATCAGCAGCAGCTGAGCACGAAAAGTAGGGGGGATCCTTATTACGAGACAATTTAAAGAACCTTTGGTTCAATGCATGGAAAAACATTGATTCTGCAAGTATATTCCTGTAATCCTTCACAGTTTTCAGCTCATCAACTGGAACTTTACAACTGATCATCACTGCTGACTGTCAAAAAACAGTTACGAAAATGGTTTTAATACATGATTGTCTACACTAAGAAAAGAAGGTAGCAGCAACAGGAAAATAAAACTAAAAAGAGAATTAAAGAATCCAGAATTAACCCCAGCTGCCTCAGATTCCACAAAGCTTGAGAAACGTGGCTCCACATGTGAAGGGACTATGAACTGTGGTGTCCGTGGGGGATCAACTGCTGGAGTCTTATTATGGAAATGAGTCTTTATCAACTCAACAACACCCTATAATAAATAAATATGAGAAAGGAGAGAATATAACGAATAAATCTTGTTGCAAGGTTCTATGTAGAAGGAAATATATATAAAGAACTAAACCTGCGTATCAGGAAAATCTCCAACAGCAATCAGAGCCATATTCTGCATATGGTACCACTTATCGTAGAATCGCTTCACAATCTCAGGGGTAACTGTACGGATCACCTTCTCGAGTCCAATGGGTAAACGATCAGCATACTGCAAACAGGGAAGGAGATTTCGTCTTTTATAGCTCAGTGTAATGATACAACTAGCTGTGGCATCTAACACTTTCTTTTAATTTCCAATGCAGCAATATTGAAGGAAAGGGTAAAATTGGGATGGGAGATAAAACATAATTAAGACCTTACTTTTGAACCTTCCATCATGAGAACCCAGTTAGCATCCTGCATCCTTCCATTAGCATTTCTGCTTCCTCTATACTCTTCTAGTACAGCACCCCTTTCCTTTTCCAAGTCACCTGCTGATACACGAATCTGTCCTACACAAAATATGAGATTGTTAGAGTAAAGAATATTCTGGGGCAATAGCTAAATAAACCTTTACCTCAGAACTGAACTCCGCCAAAACAGAAATGGACTGAGATAATATTTCAGGCTTGTCTACGGGAACAAATAACTCATAAATAGTTTCATCAGCAGATGTAACAGCATTTTGACAAGCACCAAATTCAGCCCCGATACTTTCAAGAAATTTGACAAGATCATGGTTTGTATATTTCTTGGTGGCACTGAAAGCTAGATGCTCAACTATGTGAGCAACTCCACGCTCTTCCTCCTCTTCTAAAACTGAACTGCCAAATCAAAGGCTAAGCTCAGCAAATGCATTGATACTATAGAAAATGAGCTGTCAATAACAAACATCTCATCTTACGAGAAAGATTACATAGGTCTATTGCATAGAGAAAGAAAATGTACTGGAAAGTGTCACATATCCGATTGATAAAATAAAGCATAAGAGGGCTGTTAGTGTACTGCTTATATATTTTTTACTGTCACTTACATCTGACATGTGAAAGTGAAAAAATTTCAATGGGACGTGATACATGTAGTGAATGTGACAGAACACAGTTTTCGGATTAGCAAACTTTGCTCTCTGCTATGCTATTCTTAGATGACAATGACTCAGCCTACCGATGCATTACTTTGGCTATTTTCAACTAAAAACCTTATCTTTACACATTCAGCATCAGCAACAAGATTGGATTAAGATGGAAAGCCGAGTAATACAAACCTTAGTTTAACATAAGAGATCCAACAAAAGAAAGATAACTTCCCTTATATCTGTATGCCACTAATCCCTCTTGTGTACAACGTGCAAATAAATTTCTGAGCTTATAGGAGAGTAATGCCATTTGGGAATATGTTATGGATGACCTTAAATGTAAATGCAGCATCATGAACTTAAGGGCTTTCTGATTAAAACAAAGTAAATTACTTCACATGCACCAGATTAGGCTGTAATATTCAGCTATTCTTTTCTCTATGACTAATTATGCACTCCCTCATGTACGGGTTCACTCATCTCTTACTCACTCAACCCTATAAGCAAGCTACTTTGTAAGTGGGAAGGCAACATTGCATGGAATGATGTTAGCAACTACGGCTACGAGCTCCTTAACATTGAGCGGAATGATGTTAGCAAGAGGTCAGGAACTAGAGCTGTAATTTCTGAAATGCAGAGGCGTTGATAATTTCTCACATACCAATCTTCGTTACTATTTACTACATTGTACAAGCTATTCTATCGCCAAAATTACTTTCCCCCAAAACACTTGCCAAACTAAAACGCAAACTACAGATTCCTATCATCGTCAGAAACCACGCAACTCCTAATTACAACCAATGTAACACAAATTCGGGTAAATATTAACAAAATGCACATCACAGAAGCAGGGGAACCCCAAAAAGGGGCGGGGAAAAGAGAGAGGTGGAGAAGAAAATACACGTACCCAACCTTAACAGCGAGAGCGAGAGCAGCTCTCATTCTCGGCTTCGAATTGCATCGCACATAGTAAGTAAGACCATTACTGAGGCGGCCGTACTCCACGCCGTAAGGCGTCTCCGGCAAAAGGTCGTCGCCACTGACGGTAACGAGCTTGAGCGAGCGAAAACGCCGTTTGTTCTTGCCCAAGATCTCCGGCGACTCCGCCGGCAACAAATCCATGCTCAAGTTCCCGGATTTCTAACTACTTTTTCGCTCTGCTTGTGAATTTTTTGGTCAAAGCAAGCAACTGAATGTATAGTTGGATTGAAAAGAAATACAAAATTATACTTATTGGGGAAATGGCCGGTTCAGTATCTACTGTAATATTCGATTATCCACTTATTATACATAAAATTTTTATACATCCATCCAATCCCATCCAGTGGATGGATAAAGTATAATTTATTCTTAATAAAAGTATCATTTATATTGAAAAAAATATCATTTATATAATCTAAAAATATCATTTATATTGAAGAAAAATATTATTTATACTAATGAAAAATATCATTATCCGCACATACGGACGTATGCAAAATGAGACCAGCCCCTTATTATATGATACATTATATTTATTTTTGGTAAAATCATGTTGAGCCACGGTTTCAAAGTGGCACTAGATGTTTTTAATTAGTTACTATCAAACTTTGTCTTAAATTTGATATAAGAATGTTTTATTTTTCTGTAACTGGTTTGTAAATCTATAACTTCATGACATAATCACATGACCATTAATTTGTAAGAGTGACCTTACAATTTCATAAATATATATTTAGTTACAAAAAAATATTTTACTAACCAATGCATACATTATGTCTGTGATATATATACTTATTTAACAAAATAGAAGTAGCACTTTTTTGTCCGAATAATCTTTTCCTTTCTAGCGAGTCACATGTTCAATGGATCATTGCATTTGGCGTCTATATTGTGATTTGTGAGGCTTTTATAACTGTTTTATCTTGTCTTATCATAAATAAAATATTGTGTTGTTCAATATAATTTTGTATTTAGTAAATATTAGTTATATTTTACCATGTTATTATGTTAATATATGCTTCTTCTTTTTTATAGTTGGGAAAACCAAGATAAAGATTTCTACCTGATTTTCACCCTTACGATACTTACATATTAACACATAGTTCACGTCAAAAGTATGGCTACAACTGATTATACATATATAATAGATAATAGATAATACATTGAACATATTTCCATAACGTAGCACCAAATCTACCTCGGAGGAAGCATCAATTTCTTAAGGATTAATTACCGCTAAATACATAAATTTTGAGATAATTTTGGTTTCTTACATGAACTTTAAAATTTGAATGACAATATATGAACTTTCGATATTTCTGATTTTTCCCATAAAACTAAGATGCCCCCAAATTGATTACAACATGGCGAAATTAAAAATAATTTGGTATTAAAACGACTTCATTTTGAATGATCACATAAAACAAAAGGAAAAAATTACAAAAAAATCCACATCATTACTCTCCTCTATCTCTCCATCTCCTCTGTTCTGTCTCAATTTTCTTGTTCCTTCTCTACAGAATTTCAAGAATGGTAGTACTAATTGAATGTCGCTTAACCCATCTGTCGGGCGTTTGCAGAAGTCGTATGTCGCAGCCCGTCTGTTGAGGCGTTCTACAGAAGTCGTATGTCGGCTTTGTCTGCAGAGGCGTCTGCGAGGTCATGTCTTGCTATTGTATATCTTGCCGAAGCGTTTGCAAGTCTTGGTGCTCGACTTCACCGACGTTATGTCAAGTCTTCGTCGCTTGGTCTTTACCTTGCAGTCGCATTTTACTTGGCTTCACCTTTGGCGTTATCGCAAAGTCGCATGTTGCTCGCTTCACCTTGTCGGCGTTATGCACCGTCGCATGTTAGCAACTTCGCCTTGGCTGGGCGTTACGCGGTCGAATGTCGCTCGGCTCCATTGGTCGAATCGGCGTCGCCTTGCGAAGTCGAATATGTAACCTTGGTGGCTTCACGGCGAGGCGTTATGCGAGGTCTTTGAGCCGCTTCACGACGGCGTTATGCTGGGTCTTTGGGTGGCTTTCACTGTCGGGCGTTATCTGGGAGTCTTTGGTGAGCTTCACGGCGTTATGCGAAGTCTTTGGTGCTTCACGGACGAGGCGTTATGCGAAGTCTTACGTCGCTGTCTTTACCTTGCGAAGTCGCATTTTTTAGCCACCTTGTCGATCGTTATGCAAGTCGCATGTTGTGGCTTCGTCTGCTGAAGTTGAATGTCGCCGGCTCCAATTGGCGGTCGAATCGCGTCGCCTTGCAAGTCGAACATGTAACCGTCTGCAGGCGAAGGCTCGGGATCGGCGAAGAAGGGGGAGGCTCGGCGGCGCGGCGAGCGGCGGTGGTGGCGAGGCGGCGGTCGACTGTGGAGGCCGGGGTAAGGCTACGGAAGGCCAGGCGGAGGCGACGAATCTTGAGATCGGCTGCGCAAGGCGTGGTGGAGATGGCGAATGCTGGCGAGGTCGGCTATATGATACATTATTTTATTTTGGTAAAATCATGTTGAGCCACGGTTTCAAAGTGGCACTAGATGTTTTAATTAGTTACTATCAAACTTTGTCTTAAATTTGATATAAGAATGTTTTATTTTTCTGTAACTGGTTTGTAAATCTATAACTTCATGACATAATCACATGACCATTAATTTGTAAGAGTGACCTTACAATTTCATAAATATATATTTAGTTACAAAAATATTTTACTAACCAATGCATACATTATGTCTGTGATATATATACTTATTTAACAAAATAGAAGTAGCACTTTTTGTCCGAATAATCTTTTCCTTTCTAGCGAGTCACATGTTCAATGGATCATTGCATTTGGCGTCTATATTGTGATTTGTGAGGCTTTTATAACACATGGCGAAATTAAAAATAATTTGGTATTAAAACGACTTCATTTTGACCTCTATCTCCATCTCCTCTGTTCTGTCTCAATTTTCTTGTTCCTTCTCTACAGAATTTCACCAAGTCGCATTTTACCGCTTCACCTGTCGACGCGTTATGTCAAGTCGCATGTTGCCGCTTCGCCCCGCTGAAGTTGAATGTCGCCGGCCCACCGGCCGGTCGGCACGCCGCCCCGCCAAGTCGAACATGTAACTGCGTCGGAGACGAAGGCTCTGGATGCGGCGGGAAGCGAGGCCGGCTCGACGGCGGCCGGCGCGGCGGCGGCCGAGGCGAAGTCGAGGCTAAGTCGACCGTGGAGGTCGGTAAGGCTCACTAAGGCCGGCGCGAGGCGACGAATGCCGAGATCGGCCCGCGCAAGGTCAGGTGGAGATGACGAATGCTTAGGCGAGGTCGGCGCTGAGGCGGAGGCTGGAGACGACGAATGCCGAGGCGAGGTCGGCCTACGGAGGGCGGTGGCCGAGGCGGCGGCGCAAAGGCCGAGGCGAGGTCGGCTGCGAAGGCCGAGACGGAGGCGCCCAGGTCGGAGGCGAGAAGGCCGAGACGAGACCGCAGAGGCGGCCATGTATCGGGAGGCCGAGACGGCGGCGTCGAGGCGAGGCTCGGGAGGCGCCATGTATGGGAGGCCGATGTGGCGAAGACGAGGTCGATCTCAGACAAACGGCGCTTCGTCTCGCACGAAGGTATCCGCCCTCGAAATAAACGAAGGTATTCCGCCCTCATTGAAGGTAGTTCGCCCTGTATGATGGGTATCCGTCTTCAAGTAAACGAATGTATTCCGCCCTCATATGAAGGTAGTTCATCCTCGCACGGTATCCGCCTCAAAATAAACGAAGGTATTCCGCCCTCGCACGAAGGTATGGGTTCCTCGTTGCCGAGGTCATCGGGAGGGTGGTCCCTCACGCTTAGTTCTCCTCCTTCATAACATAAATTAATGTGTGTTGTGTCTCCTTTATCTCTCAGTTGTGCTTCTTCATTCCTCTCTACAAGCACGAGCAACAACTGAGTTTGTTGCTAGACGTTGAGGGTTAAAAAAACTTCATTTTGGTTCTCGAACATTTTATCTGTATTCTGTTGCTCAAGCTCTGTCGACAAGGAGTAACACCAGTGTCGGGTCGCCATCTCTTGCAACCGCAACAACCTTATTTCTTTCCTTCAATCTCTTATGCACAATTTCACACACCAATTAAAATCTCAAATGGTTAGAAGTCGACAACATCTAAATAGTATAGTTTCTCACCTTCTCATTTTCTCTCCAGTTTCTGCTCTTTCATCTCCCTTTCTTCGACCTCAATACCAACATCTTTCAAATCAACCTAAATTCAACATCTTCTTTCAAATCAATCTAAACTCTTCTTTCTAATTTGTCTACTGATTTCTCCCAATTTTCCATTTGCGCTACATAAGAAATGGAGAGAGAGAGGAGGATGATGTGGAATTTTTTTATTTTTAATTTTTTTAAAATTTTATGTAATAGTCTAAAACAACATTTTTTTTGTTACCACATCATCTTGAATTTCACCATGTCATATTTAATTTGAGGACAATTCAATTTTAAATATAAAAAATTTATATATTATCATTCAAATTTTAAAATTCATTTAAAAAATCAAAATATCTCAAGCTTATATATTTAGTTACAATTAACCCATTTCTTAATTCCTGATAACATTAGGCATGCAAAAAAAAAATCATTAAGCTTCGAATTAACCACCTTCATGTAATCGAGTAAATGCCGAAGCTAAAGTGAAATATATTAGCAAATTAAGATGATCAAGTACATGTGCTAAACAATACAATCAGTATGCGCCATTAATGCACTCTTGCTTCACATTTTGTTAGCAGTCAATTCAACTGGCATTTGCCAAAATTTCTTCAAGCCCGACGTGCAGATACCTTCTGTGCGACGGCCTTGACCTGTTCCATCCTCTCATCGACTAACTGCCGCAACTGCTCTTCTACATTACCTCGATCTTCTTCTTTTTCTATGCACCCCAATTCATTGCCTGCATATTTAAACATGGCAAAGGACATATCTTGATCAAACTGAGATGGGATATCAACTAACCGCTTTCCTGCCCCTTCAGCTTCTCTCCCCAAGACATTGGCCTTCACGCGGTTAGAGATGATGGTGACATAATTATCCATGTATTTGTCGATGGGATCTAGACTAAGATAGATTAGTATCTCCCAGCACTGCAGGAACTGTCTTTTGTTGATTTTCAAACTTTTCCGGACATCTTCAACAATACTGGCAGGAGGTTCGCACTGAAAAGGCTGGCTTTTCTTGGAGAAGTTTTCGTGTTTTAATTGTGAGATGGCTGGACTAAGGGCTTCATGGATTGGCTTGAAAGCAAGCAGGCGTTGCACATCAATGCAGGTCCTCACGTGTTGAAGGGAGTCCACTGGCTCTTCAATAGTTAGGTCGTAAACATTATCGGAAATTGCAATACCATTGAGCGTTTTGAGAAGTCTAGCACCATAACCCTTCCGCTGGTATGGAGGTATGATTAGTATCTGCCATCAACAGAACTCATTCAATATAATGGAAGAATATAAATTTGAATATGTTTCTTTAATCTTTCTTTACAAATGATGCATCTTTAGATCTAAGTTTAAAAGATCTCTAGTTGAAGATGAACAGAAGCGGGACATACCTGACCAAGCCGAAGCCGCATAGTATCAGGATATCTATGAAAACGATAAACAGCTGCTAAACCAAGTAACCTCATGCAACCATCTTCTTGTCCTTTCTGCACTAGTATATAGATTTCCCATCTTGGATCAATAACATCAATAGGATTGCTACCTGTAACAGCAGAAAATTGATTTAAATCATTACAGTTACTTTCTAAACATCATGAAGCAGACAGGGACATACCATCAACTAGAAGAAGAACGAGTGGCACTAATCGACTGTAAAGTAGCCCCACCCCAAAACCAGTAACCCGAAAAACCTGCAGTGCAATGATAAGACAATGAGAAAAAATAAAACCAAAATGAAACTTAGAAGCAGGTAAAAGACTGATAACACATTCAGGAATAAGGTTCTAAGAAAATAAATTGCATGCTTTATATTATTTGTATCACTCTACGAATGCTAAAGATTCACTTCAAAAGGCTAAAAATCTAACAATAGTGGTTATATTAATCAATTACTAATAGGTCAATGCTCAAAGACATCTTTTTTTTTGTCTATTTAATACAGAAATTTCAAGGTCATGTCATGGTGGACTCGAACCCGAAATCTTTGACCTCATGCATTAATCACTCTACCATTAGGCCAACACACACACACAAAAAATCATAAGAATCACATCAGCAATAAAAAATATGCACAGTTTAGCAAGACTACTTTAAAGTTCCAAATTAATATCATTGCAGAAACATAAAGCATATCCTCAATCTAACTTTGGAGGCCGTCAGATACAAAACTATTCTGGAGAGAGTTTTATTGTCAGGCAGCATGATGAGAGAGACTACAAAGTTTTACCATAACATGCATTGTTTTCATTTGTAAGGAGTGAGAGGATAAAACCATGGTTTAAAAAATCGGTCGTGAGGCGTGCCTCGGTGTGAGGAGCCGCCTCACCTACAGTGCCCGATGCGTACGCCTCAAGTGGTCCGAGGCAGCGAGGAGCATTGAGGTGAGGTGCATGCGCCTGTTCTGTGCAGATTTCATGGTTTTTGGCTGATTTCTATAATGGGCTTTCTTTAATTTGGTTTAATTGGTTTGAAATCAGCCCACATTAGAAGAATTAAGTCTATTAAATTAACCTAATTCCTAATCGGTATTCCCCTCATTCTCTCTCATGCTCACTCTTCCTCTCATGCGCTCTGCCACTCCACCGCCTTGCCTTTCCCTCTCCCTCCCTCTCCGGCGACCCAACGACGCCGTCCGGCAGCAGCAGTACAGTTTGCAGCAATAGCAAATGAGCAGTAGACCAACAGCAGCCAGCAGCTTATTTGGTGTTGCCATATTGCCGTATTGTTGGTTGAAATCACGTTAATCGTAATTGTAATTTTTTGGGAGGTAATTATATATTTGTAATTATCTGTTATTGTTTCTTCAAATAAACATCACATTATATATAATTATCTGTTAATTGTTTCTTCAAATAAACATGAACTTATGTTTTTATTTTGTGTTTTAATATACTTGTTATGCTTTTATATGTTTTTATTATATTAGTTATAAATTTTATATATTTTTACGATTTACCCCTCGGTTTTACGCCTCGGACCACCTCAAGGCTTACGCCTAGTGCTTAAAACGTATATTTAAACCTTGGATAAAACTACCTCAGTATGAGCAGGCTGTTCTTCCAGTTGGCAACAAGAGTAGCCACTACAACCATTATTGATGTCTTCTCGCAAACCTTCTGAGTTGGAGACGAGGGATCTGAATGCACACAGTTAAAAAAGCACTTGCAACTTACTAGGAAAGGATTCTAGGCACCATAGAGTAAAAGAGAATGTGCAAATTATTGATTCAGCATACTTTACATAGTGTTGTTCGGTTGAAAATGTTTGAAGGAAGTCATCTTTCCCATCAACAAGATTCTCAGCAAAAATATTCTGTAAGAAATATGGTAACAATTATATTTCATATATATGAGTTGCAGTAAAGATCAAGGTGAATTGTCAGACATGTGTGCTAAGAATTACCTGAAGTGAAGTCTTCAGATCTGTTATCCCCTTGCCTCCCTATAATTTTACAAGGAACAGTCAACAGAGCTTGATCATGGAACCTAAAACTGAGGATGATAACATAGTAATTTTACTAAATCGTGTATGACAAATCACAATCCTGGAAGCTATTGCATGGGCATCATATGCATTTATATCTCTTAAAGGCTAAACCACAGCTCCATGACAAGTTGGCAACTAAAATAGGATATTAGAAAACCATGATTTGCAAGCTACAGCCAGGGATATTTTGCATCCTCAATTGCTTTTTGTATGCTTGCAATTAACTCATTCGGACCAAGACAAAGTTTTCTGTCATAATTCAATGGGAATCAGATCTGTTGCAAGTTGAAACTGATGCAGAATTGGTCTAAAAAGGAAGGACGAGAAAGGGATCAGGGTACGGATTCATGATAGTCAGATTGCAGCCAAAAGATTTTACATCCTCCTCCATTCATACTAACTCACTTCACTATTCTATGGAGACAACCGACCCTAAAGCAGAAAATGATACAGGGATATAGGATACTCCAAACAGACACCAATTTTAATATTTTAACTGATTCTGGAAAAAGCAAAGTTACAACACAGAATATATCCTGAATCGGGAGAAACTGATGATATTCAATGTGGTGTTAAATGATTAGAAAGTCAAGAGATCAAACACCACAAGCTAAAGTGAAATTTAATAATTTCACAATTTCATCATTCAGATCACCCTATAAAATGTCAGATATCACAAATGACCAAGAAGACTTACATCTGATGTGCTCTCAAAAGAAATATCAGCATATGCATGAAATGATACACTGCTAAGCCAAACAGTAATCTGCAAAATACAAGACCTAGATATATGAGAGAGATGACTAAAGAAAACAGATCATGTCATTACCAAAGAGTCCACAAGTTGTATGCTTAAATTACAAAGTACAGAAATAATATGCATTAACACTCCTTCAGTTTTAAGTTTTATCTGACAGAGGTACATCATTACCAAAAAACCAATAGTGGTATGTATTAGGTGAAATAACTAAACTCCTTAGTTGGTAACATGCTGCACAAGTGCTAAAATAAAGATCTCACTCTACTACATCATATAATCAACCTTGAAATCTTGCATAATCCCCTGGAACGAGAAAGCTTGAGGATCTTGCAGGAAAATCAAACAATGAAAAACATTTCACTTCAATGTCATGATTAAAAAGCCAGCAAAATACTGTAAACAGAATGGCAAAGGAAGATGGAGACCATGCAGTTTCATTTTAGGTTTAATTTGCAATCCTACTTTAAAGAAAGAATTACCCCATAATTTCTGAAATTATGTGAACTCCAATTTCTGAAACTATCGTACCCAAAGTCAGCCTAGGGATGTTGAAATAGTTTAGTGGCAGAAAGTTTTAGACATGATTTTGTATCTTGGAGGAGTCTGCCTCTTTACTTCTGTTTCAATAATGTATTCCTTTCTAATAAAAAAATGACTACTTCAAGAAGATTAAGTTCCCTGCTTGGGGAAACAGATAAAACATGCAAATGATTATACTCTTTGAACTGCATAAGCCCAGAGCAACATTACAACAGGTCTCATACCAGATCATTTATCTCTTAATAGTTCATTCCTGGCACTCTTTGGGCAAAAGGTATCTTAAATATCATTTTAAAAAACTTATCTCAATTATCTACATAGATTGGAATAGGTCCAGTCACTAACTTTCAACAAAAAATGTGCTTTCATGGTCTAATACTTTTGCTGCATGTAAAAAAGCTCCAGAAAGATCTTTATTTTCAAAAAAATCCATAACAAAATAGTTTAACTCAGTAAATGATCTAGAGAAAAAATAAACCAGATGATCCCTTGTATTCTATACCTTCAAAACAAAACCTAAAGTTATTTGATTACGCTTTTACAGCATAAAAGCAAATAAAAAAATTAAGAAAATTATCAAAGTTAGTCTTTAGCACTTTACCTTCAGGCCCTGATAACCGTATATCTTTCCTTCATCTTCAAAAAAGTGGTTTAAGTCTACAGGTTCGATTCGGAAACTGTTCTGAGAGTCCACTTCGTCCTTGCTAGACACTGTACATACAGTTAGATGATTGAGAAAAACAAATAATATATCTTATCTTACTTGAAACAAATGACCCAAAATTCAAAGCTTCAATTAACATGCCAATTGCTTTATTAAAGTTAAGTCAAAGAACTTTCAAAAATATATAATCTGATTCGAATTACAGAAACATACTTTAGTGATGATATTATTTGTGGAGTTACTTGTTCATTTTTAAAATGTATATCTGTAATCACGAAAAACAAGAAGTTGGTTTAATCTATATAGCTAACTAAGCTGCTTTGTTAGGTTGAATGACCACTTCTTTATTGACAGTCACAATATTTATACAAGACTAATGCAAGTATACCAATTACCCGACCAGAATAAAAACAACAAAAAATCTAGCGCAAGTACGTAACCCGCCAACTAACAAACGTAATCTTAAATAATACTAAATCCCACTAACCCCTACAAGTCGGTAATTCTACTTTCTTCCAAGTGCCACGCGACATAGAAACAAACCAAAAAAGGCGTCCACTCAAAATGAACAACAGTAAGGGGAAAATAGTGAAACAAATTAGACTGAAAAATTCAAGAAAACGTACCCAAGTAAATCTTGATGCACTCATTGGCTTCAATACCAGCATCTGTGCAGAAAGTTTAAGAAATTAAGCAATAAAAACCTGAAGCTACACTCCGGATAACGAAAAAAGTCTTGCAAAATGAGATAGCAAAGCGAAATCGGAGGTGAGTGAGGTACCGATTTTAGAGAAGACAGCACGTCGTCGTTTCTTGTTGTCGGAGACAAGATCAGAGGAGTGGTGCTTGGTTCCCATTTTGGGAGATTAGGGTTTTGAGCTGTGGAGCGGGAAATGTTTGGTGTTAGAGGCGGGAAATATTGTACACTACAGTTTGGGTTCAGTATTTATAAGCTACCCTGTTTCGGGTATCGCATCCACACGCCTTCCACGTGAGGATTTCAATAGATCCTATCTTTTTCTTTTTTTATTGTTTCGGTTTTACAAGTTTTTTAAAGGATAAATTGGCCATTAATTTTTTATTCTTTTATTATGAAAAATCTGCATTCGTTATCTACGGTGTGTAAAATCAGTTATGACAGACATAAACCTATAGAGGTATTTGGTGGATTCGAACCTATGATCTCTCGACCACGACCATAGGAACCTACCTTACCTTAACCATTGTGTTGTCCATATAAGACAATTGGCCGTTAATTTATAAATTATTAATGTTGTAAATAAGTTATACTATAGATATATCATATATGTGATGACTTAAGTTTACTTTTAGTTTTTATCTCCCTATAAATAGTAGTTTATAATCTCATAATAAATTAAACATTCATTTATCTCTTTATATCAATCTCTTTACTTTTATCAGCACGATTATTTCTCTACCAAAACATTGCTTCCTGCAGAAATGCTCCCTATGAATGAAGTGCTCGGTAGATACACCTCACAATTTTTGGGTGTGAATTGAATTATTCACAAAATCAAAAATGGATCTCAATTACCAGATTCATTCCTCTTCGTAATAATTGGATGCGTGTACAGAGTTTGGTACGGCATAAATATTCGTAAATCAGTATGAACTGTTTTACTTAATTGATCTACGTATTGACATTGCATAAAGATTCTGATGTGTTTGTAATTTTTGATTTATGATACACATTGATCTTATTGCTAATTGGCTATAAGCATGAATTAAAAATTAGCGTAATAGTAAACCATCCAGTGTGATCAGGTCACCTTATAAATTGGTTCATGTCTAAATTCTAATTGTTTAGAAATATTGGTGCTTTTTTAACGGAAATAATGATGAACGAGTTGTTGCATATTTTTAACAATTTATGCATTAATATGTTTTTATAGTATCCTGAAAAAACGTAAGTTTAATAATCTTGAAGATTATTAAAAATAGTCGTTGAAGTTCTTGATGAAATTATCGTTTCTTGATTAAATATAATGATATTTTGTTATATTTTTGTTAAATACAATGTTTTTTCTGATGAACACATAATAAAGTTAGTATTCCTGGAGAATATTGAATTAAATTGTTTGTTCCGAAGTAACATAATTAATATTCTTGAAGAGCAATTCATATTTTAGGTGATATATGTTTATTTATAATGGAAAACTATCACTTTATGTCATATTGACATTGATTTGTTCAATTAATACTTGTGAAATGATATTGAAATTGAGTTGAAATATCTTATTAAAACAAGGGGGAACTTTATATATAACCAAAAGAAATAGTGGGATAAGTTTATATTCACACTCATAAAAACATAAGTTTTATAGCCATTTTGGGTTTAAAAGACATAACTATCCCTGGACACACCATTTAAAATAATAACTATCATCTCTCTCTCATCTCTCGTCTCTCTCTCTCTCTGCCCGAAAAATAACTCTGCCAAAAGAATAAGAATGAATTGAATGCTCTCTCTCTCTCTCTCGAAAATAAGTTCTGCCAAAAAATTGAATGGAATTAAATTAAAGTTGGTAAACATTAATTGTAAAAAGAGGTTGGTAAACATTTAATTTGTAAAATTGCTAGACATTGAATTCAAATCACAAACGAATTCATTTGTAACATTATAATTTCAAAGAGAGGAAGAGGGGCGAAAATAATTAATAGAACAAGTTGTTACCTGCGTTTTTTTAATCAAACAGTGGAAATCGAGCATTGCTAGCTGGATTAAGGTACATTAATATACGTATAGAATTTTTTTTACATGTTCTTGAGTACACGGCTGTACACGGTTGATTATTTACAGCCAAATATATTTTCTTAATAATTTTATGTTACTGGAATGATAACTTTAATGTTTTGAAGAAAAAAAATACGTTCTTGAGTACATGGTTGTACACGGTAGAAGTATTATGCGTCAAATATGTTATTTGTGTTGATTTTATGTTAATAAAGTGATTAATTTAATATTTAGGATCATTTAATTAGTTAAATTTAAAAATATGAATTGCTAACACTGAACCGTATATAATACACGGCTATACCATGTACTTATGAACGCATAAACCGTGCACAGAACTCATCAGTGTGTTTATAAGTGCACGGTACACGACCGTGCATGGTCATGCACTTTACACGACCGAGCACGGTCGTGCACATTACACAACCGTGCAGGGTCCGTGCACGGTGCACGACCATACGCATGGATTGCGGCACGGTGCACCACCATGCATGGTCCGTGCATTGCAGCATGGCCGCACACCGCATAAGCTCTGCGTGCCACCAATGCCGATCATTATCTACACACAACGCATCCCGTGCATCCTATGTTACTGACTGTTATCTTTTATATCTTATTTTGCAACAGATGTCTTGGCAACGTCTTATTATACGTCATGGTGGTAGTTGGGACAGAGCAGAGTACATAGGCGGCGACGAGGTTCTCGTATACATGGATGTAGAACAGATTTCACGTGCTAATTTGCTAAGAGAGATTCATGAGCAAGTAGGCAACAATGGTGGATCGGATTATATGCTTTTCTATACGACGAGCGCTAGTGATGGAAGAAGAATAAAAGTATCGTTGAAAGCTGACACTGATTTGTCCCGATTGATTGTGGAACAAAAAGATGATCCAGTTGTGTATGTGATTGAAAAAGGCAAGCAATCTGCAGCCACGGTACACCAATATTAGATGGTTCACAATGATCTACACTCTTGCCCGAGTCTACTGCAAGATGTACTGGTTCAGCTATACACGAAGATGAGCCGTTGTCTTTGAATGAGGAGAAAGACGAACCGGTGTATTCGGATGAAGGAAGACACGAACCGACGTAGAGATATATTTGATTCATCACATCGAATTTTAGTGCTTAGATTCGACAACGTGACATCTTGATAAGGTTATCGACAACGCAACTTCACTTCCGAACAACGAGATGATGGTGAGGCTCATGCTACAACTTCACGAACCAGAGAGGATGATACATCGCATGAGTTGCGCAACTGGGTTATTGATCGCTCACTTTTCTAACACGAAAACGCGCAAGTATAAGGTAAGCAGAGTATCGTATCCACATGGATTGTAATGCGAAAACACAGAAGCTAACTCAACAATAATTCATCATTATCCAAGCAACAGATTTGGTTTGGTAAGATTTTAGGGCTTCGGAATTTAATCCAAAGCAGATGTAACCATGCAGAAAATAAAATAAAGCAATAAAACACTCGGATGGTAAAAACAGATAAGAAAGACTAACCCTAGGGATGCATTAATCCTACCCACAATGTATGTTCATCCTGTTTCCTATTAGCCAATTTTAATCCAGACAAGATGGAAGATCACATATATAACCAACAACTTCAGTTACGACAATTGCGGCTGTAGATTACTAGTTTTCCCTATTACTGTTACGTCTCTAGGTGAAAACAAGCAACTCCAAACAGATCACAAAGAATAAGCTTCCTACGAATGTTCCTATCTCAGCTACGACTCAAGGTTTATCCGTATCATGCATTCAAGATCGATTGACAATTAATACAATTACGTAATTAACTGACAACTAGATATGCATCAAGATTGATCAGAAATTAACACATATAAATAAGCACCAAGAATCATGAATCGATATCTGGAAGGTAAATAGCGATAACAGGAATCACAACATATAGGATCGGATCATGCAAACCCTAGGATTAGAACATAAATCTAGCCAGACATAATAAACGGAATAAAATACGATTTAACCATAAAAATAGAAATTATATAAATGAAACCCGTATTGAAGCGTCTGATGAACAATCTTGGGCTTGAATCCCAACCTCAGCGAAAAACGGAAATTTGCGATAATTGTCCGGACGAAAACGTTCCGGATCATAGACAATACGTAAAACTAACGAAGAACAATGCTCAACTAAACTCTAGAATGAAATTATATGGAAACCAAAGCTAAAATTGTAAAACCGATGAAAAGCGAAAAAGAGGTGCCGAATCGTGTGTGCCAAGTTGGGGGCGCGAGGGGGTGTTGCCATATATATAGGCACACCCCAAAACCCTAATTTTATCCTCTGCCGCTACGTCTCGCGACCACTCCTCGCTGTCGCTAGCTCGACCGCGAGGCATGTGTCGCGCGCGCTCTTTTCGCTCGCGGTCGCCTCTTGCGCTCGCATGGTTGGCTCGCGGCCTGGCTAGCGGTCGCTAGCCATGGCCGCGAGAAATAGCACAGTGACTTCTCGGCGCTGGGGCTTGCTCGCGTGCACGAGGTCGCGGTCGCGGTCTCGCTTGGCTCTCGCACGGCTTGCCTAGCGGCCAGCCTAGCGACCGCTAGGCTGGTCGCTAGAAACTGGGCAGATGTTGCATTTTGGCTCGTGCTTCGTTCCTTGCTTCGATTTTCAACATATAGACCTACACAACACCAAAAAACACCCAAGAGCAGTATATTCTAAAATAGATAAAATCATTAAGATCCGATACATAAACGCATTGAATAGATCTAAAATCATCTTTAAATATCATAAATAAACGTGTAAAATGTGCGTTTATCAGTTATTCCACTACTTGATTGTGGCAGTGCATTGCCATTAGATTGGGTCGAACCTTGTGGAGCCCATACCAACCAATTATGTTTTGATTCGATATTTAAGACGAAAGATGACTTGGCGATAGCCGTGGGATTGTACCACTTGGAGAATCATGAAGAGTACGTGGTCGATCGGTCAAGTAAAACACGTTTGGGGTATGTTTGCAAGCATGGCAACGGTTGTCCTTTTAAGCTACGAACCGTCCAGAGAGCAACGATATGGAGAGTAATTAAGTTGAACAATAGTCATGTTGGATTTGTATACTGAAAGCAGTTTTGGTTGAGCTTGTATACAATGTTTCCTGTTACCACTATTACAATCTCCTATCTGAATTGATTACTTGATTGCATATATCTGTGTCTCCTTATCTCATATATAAGTTAGATCATACAGTGTGTAGAAGATCACAGAAGTCTGTATGATTGGTCAAGCTTAATTAGATATAAAAAGAATCACAGCTAAGACAACTTGAGGACGAGTTGTCGGTATAGCCGCGGTATAGATAAGAAGTGACTTGACTTGGTTGCTTGTCATGCCGGTACGTCTCGACATATTGATGGATCACGGTGAGATGAGTTCTTCTATTCGACCGTCGTGAAGAACCAAGATCTCGGTGACTTACGATGATCTAAACCTCGATAAGGTATTAGGTGAGTATGAGTTGTCGACCATCACTTTGACTTGTTATGGGTGAGGTTATATGTTCTAACCCAATATTCTCCGCATCTTGGGTGGTGGCGGTGCTCAGTATGTCATGCTAGTTATCAGATCGAGTCACCGTATCCGTTTAGGATGATGACGCCCCTTAAGGAGCTCAAAGGTTTATTGTACTAAACCCCGCAGTTGAGTTAGCTCAAGTACAATAATAAGGTTGAGTGGTACTACTTAAGGAATTAAAGATATTAATTATTTTAAGCGGTTAGAATGCTATAAATAATTAATGGACGTGGCGATATCTTAAATACGAGGATTCGTAATGTCTAAGTGCAAGCCCGACTCACCTTCGGTAATAAAGGGGTAAGTTAGCATTTATTCTCTAGTGGCATGAATAAATGTTTATAAATTAATTTATGTTCTGGGCTGAACATAAGATAATTAATTTATTTGAGGCCCATCTTTATTCCTTGCATTTGATCCCTGGGCTGGCCCATCCAGGCCCGTAACTACTGGAAGAAATCGGTGCCCCCAACCCTGTATGGTAAGGATTTGATCCTCTTTATCCATAAGGATATTGTTATATTTATGGGATATGCATGGATCCTTTCCTAATGGGATTATGGTAATGCATTATAAATATAAGGTAAGAGATAAGATCAAGGCGAATCCTCAATTAATTGTGCATAATTTTCGTGAATCACATAGTCTCTTGTGTGAGGAATTCTGAAAATAGCTAGGGTTTTGAGGGTGATTTCTTGTAGTATTCTCCATAGATCGTCCTCATCCCGACGTTGGAGATTGGGCAACCGGATACAATCTAGAAGATCAAAGCACGAGTCTCGATTCGTTTATCTCGTGTGCTCATCCCGAAAGAGATGATCGAGAGATTCAAAGGTAAACACGAGAAAACTCCTAGAGACGTGTTGCAATTAATTATATAGACGCATGCTAGGAATATAATCAATGTATGGTGAATTAAACATCCAAGATAGATCATCGTCGTCGGAGACGGTTAAAATCGATTTAGTCAACGCATATTCCTATCGATCGAGGATTTCGAGAGATATTTTTTGTTGTGGATGTTCTAAAACCGTAGCACACCATCATCTACTCTCCATTGGGGAGCATAGGTGGTCTAGGTGAAGTGTCCCATACGACGCAATAGTTTCACGACTTGAACGTGGCGTAGACTTTCAACAATCGGTTGTTGTGGGCTCGACGCTCACCGCTTGCTCGCTGCTTGAGACTTTTCGATCTATTACGAAGAAATGGTTTGACGACGACGAGCCAGTGCAGCAGAAGGTCCGATAAGTTGATCAAGTAGCCACGCCGAAGCTACATGCCTCGTCGAAAAGCGAACGCTGTTGTTTGTTCAACGACCACACACATGTTTAAAGTCAAGAGGAAAACATCCTACATGGTTGATTTACGAACGGGACATGTGAATGTCGTGAGTTCGATTTGGACGAGATCCATTGTTGTCACGCCAGGCCGCTATTAGGTACGGTATTTATCTAAACTTAAAGTCCAACTCATACGCTGTGGTTAATTTCTTTTGTGATTAATTTATTTTGTGATTAATTTCTTTTTTTAGGCGTTCGTTTACAAGTCACCGACTTTGTGGCTCAAGATATAGTATCTGCTTTTGCAATGACTTATTCTTATCGAATTGCATCCGATCACATCCCGATGCATGGATTGTACCGCATCAGACGCGTTTACATTATTCGACCTCCAATCATCACACGTCAGCCGGACGCCCTAGATTGAGTAGGATGCAATCGGTTGTCGAGGGTTCGCCAAGATCACTTCGTCAAATATGCACATGTTGTAAGCGGTCAAGGCCACAACAAACGCTCATGCACATCATTTATCGCCATTAGTGATGAAACATGTGGAAAGGACACAACGAGGAAAAATGTAGTACTTGTCAAGTGAAGAGCATACAAGGAATTTGTGTCCTCAACGGCCTATCGAGTAAGGATATTTGTTATATGAAGTGATAAGGATATTTGTTATATGAAGTGATTGTTGGATTTGTATACCGAAAGCGTAAAGTATGGTTGAGCTTGTATACAATGTTTCATGTTACCACTATTACAATCTCCTATCCGAATTGATTACTTGATTGCATATATCCGTGTCCCCTTATCTCATATAAGTTAGATCATACAAGGTGTAGAAGATCACGTAAGTCCGTATGATTGGTCAAGCTTAATGAGATATAAAAGTTTCACAACCGAGACAACTTGAGGACGAGTTGTCTCAGATAGTCATGTATAGATAAGAAGTGACTGACTTGGTTGTTTGTCTATGCCGGTACGCCTCGACGTATCAAGGATCACAGTGAGATGAATTCTTCTATCCGATCGCCGTGAAGAACCAAGATCTCGTGACTTACGATGATCTAAACCTCGATAAGGTATTAGGTGAGTATGAGTTGTCGACCATCACTTGACTTGTTATGGGTAGAGGTTATATGTTCTAACCCAATATTCTCCGTGATCTCGGGTGGTGGCAAGGTTCAGATGTCATGCTAGTTATCTCAGACGAGTCACCGATCCGCTAGGATGATGACGCCCCTTAAGGAGCTCAAAGGTTTATTGTACTAAACCCCGCAGTCGAGTTAGCTCAAGTACAATAATAAGGTTGAGTGGTACTACTTAAAGAATTAAAGATATTAATTATTTTAAGCAATGTAATGCTCTAAATAATTAATGGACGCGATATCTTAAATACGGGATTCAGAATGTCTAAGTGCAAGCCCGACTCACCTTCGTAATAAAGGGTAAGTCAAGATTTATTCTCTAGTGGCATGAATGAATGTTTATAAATTAATTTATGTTCGGGCTGAACATAAGATAATTAATTTATTTGAGGCCCATCTTTATTCCTTGATTTGATCCCTGGCTGGCCCATCCAGCCCGTGGCTTAAGTGAAAATCGGCGCCCTCCTATCTCTAAGGCAAGGATTTGATCCTCTTTATCCATAAGGATATTATTATATTTATGGATATGCATGGATCCTTTCCTAATGGGATTATGGTAATGCATTATAAATATAAGGTAAGAGATAAGATCAAGGCTAATCCTCAATCTTTAACCTAGCAATTTTCGAGAATCCTAGAAAGCTTGTGAAGGTTTTCAAAATTGTGAGAGCTTGAGGGTGATTTTTCAAGCATTCTCCATAGATCGCCCTCACCGACGTTGGAGATTGGGCAACCGGATACGCCCGTAAGATCAAAGCACGAGTCTCGATCCGCTCATCCTGCTCATCCCCGACAGATTCAAAGGTAAACACGAGAAAACCCCTACGTGTTGCAATTAATTATATAGACGCATGCTAGAATATAATCAATGTATGGTGAATTAAACATCCAAGATAGATCCTCGAGTAGGTTAAATCGATTTTACACTGGTATCGAGCCCCGATCGTAATTCGCTCATGGATTAATTCACGCTTGATTATAACGCGCAATTAATTAATTGTTGAATCTGCTGCTCATCGTGGCTCGGTTTTATTTTTGTCGGATTTTGTTTTTCACCACGAGAAAATCCGTGGTTAGATTAGATTTTTCCTTGTAAATCTTATCTGTAAAAGAAGAACGAAGACGAAAGCACGAAGAACGAGACGATGAAGACTTGCCGGGAGAAACCGGACGACGTGACGCGAGCCGGTGCTCGCGCGCATCGGCGACTCTCGGCGACATCGGCGGGCGGGCGACGGGCGCGGGCGGCAAGCCTCGGCCGGACGCTTGGCAGCGGACGCCCGGCGCCGCGCCGACGCTGCACTCGGCAGTTGGCGCCAAGATCGGGCGAGGCGGGCGCGGGGTCGCAGTTCGGCAGCGGGCGCCGGCGGCGCGCAACCTGCGCAGGCCTCGGCACGCCGCGGCGCCGAGGCGCGGAAACTCGCAGCGCCGCGAAGCGCCACGCGACCGCAGGCGCGCGCGCAGGCGCGGGCGCTGGCGCATCGCGCGGCGCGCGATTTTTGCGCCCGCCTCGGCAGCGCACCGAAACCTCAACGAGGTCTCGCTTTGGGAGCGCCGCCGCGGCGCGCACGCGAAACCTCGTAGCGCGCTCTGGCAGGCGATGCGCGGGCGACGCGAGGCGGCGAATCTCGCGCGAGGCCTCGGCGGCGCCGAGCTCTCGGCGAGATGCGCGCAGAAACCTCAATCGCCGATTTTCTCGGTTGCGCGCGCAGGCGGCGACGGGCCGGGCGCCGCGCATGGGCGTGCCCTCAGCGCGCGCCCAGCCCTTCAACCGACCCGCCCGCTTGTTTTGGGTCGACCGACCCGGTTCGCCCCCACCCATTTTTCCGCCCAGATCCGATTTTTTGACCCGTTCCATTTTTCGACCCGTTCGCCTGCTCCAATCGCTCCGCCCGAATAAAGTTTTGACGAATCCGTCCGTGCCGCGTGCACGCGAGGCCCGCTTTTTCGAGTCAAGATCCGCACTTTGCAATTCTATGTAATAGATTAGGCAAGAAAGTGCAGTTCCACGAGTGGGCCACGATGAACGTTTTATTTTATTTTTATCGCTCATCGCATGTCGTGGATGTTTAAATTATGCAGAGCATGCTATGTATGTTTAAATTACGTAGACAAACATATTATATGTTTTCGTGATCGACGCGCATAGTAAGCATGCTAGGTTTATCGCTTTCAAGCATATTTTAGAATTTCGCGAGCATGTTTTACATGTCGAGTTCTATAGAAAAGCATGCTAGATTACGTGATCTGCATGGACAAACCTTTTGAAACAAAAGACTAAGCAAGTAACCCGACATATTAATTTTTCAAATTAAAATGTTAAGACCTCCACTTTTTGATCTCTATACAAAGTGAGACGACCGTGAGTAAACGCCACACACGCGGGCTTGCTTGCACTGCTTATCATAAGTTTGTTAGATGAGATTTCTAAATAAAACCTTTAAATCTATCGAGAAGTGGGAGTTTCATGTAAACGCCCACACGCTGCGGGCTTGTATGTGCGATTTTCATAAGTTCTCTAGAGATAGTTTTAAAAGGAGATAACAAAAGAATTTGAATTGGAAGCGGTATGGTCCGAGTGAGTATGCCAATTCTAAGAATTCATTTTCACGTTAAAATTGTGGTCATTGCTAGACATCACCGAGTACAACTTCCCGCCAAGTCCCTTCGCGATAGTGATGTGGTCTAGTAAGGTCCAATCATTAATTTCATTCATCATAAGGATAAGTCGACATGGATTGAAATTAAACGACTAAAAGGTATATTTTAGTCCGGTCGAGGGGTTCATGTGTAAACGCCCACACGCGCGGGCTCCATGTGGGATTCCTTGGGCGATTGAGGTTTCAATCAATATTGTTTTATCAAAAGGTTACAATATTGTTGTTACGTAATTATGTGCGATCGTATGCTTATGTGTTTACATTGTTTTTCGTATATGTCTCTTACATCGATTATCAATATGCTCGCACAAAATCCCTTTATCCGTCCGAATTTTATCGAGTGGAAACGAACATGGAATATGTTCTTATCGTGAAGAACACATGTTTGTTCTCACTACTCCTAAACCCGATGCCCTTATCGACGATCGACTAATGAGCAATGAGAGTCAAGCGACTTCGCATAAGTCGAACAATACGGCCAAATGCTATATGATGACTACAATGTCCAAAGGTTTGCAACCGCAAAGATCACCGATGGTAGACGCGATCAAATATGGTCAAGTCTCGAGAGTAAGTTTGGGCAATGGATCGACAATCCGCCCACACAATGAGAGAAATTCATGTAAGATGGAAGAAGGAAGTTCGGTCCATGAACATGTCTCCCACACGACTCATCTCATGGATAGTCTTGATCACTGGGAGGAGGTATTGACGGCGGCCAAGGTCGATATCATCCTCAACACACCGCCCAAGTCTTTTGAGAACTTTCGTGAATGCGATCATGAGCAAGACCGAGTATACACTTAGTCGGGCTGCTTAATGATCTCGTGGTCATGGAAGGAGTCATGGGTAAAGGAGCACATGCTCTTGCTAGCACATCTAGGGGCCCAAATTTTCCGCTGAAAATGGAAAAGAAAAGCGGCACCAAAGGTGGTAGAGGCAAGGAAATAGTGGGAGTAATGGGAACAAGAACATGATGCCAACGGAGGCTTAAAGAAGCCAAAGGAGAGGGCAAGTGCTTCAAGTGGCAAGACGGGCATTGAAGGCCAAGTGCCCTATGCTCATGCTCAAGGTACGCCATTTGCTTTAGTAACGGAAACATGTTTAGCAACTTGTTCTACCCATTCTGGGTAGTAGACACGGCGCGATCGATCATGTTTGTTACACCTGCGTGGGTTCCCGCGACAAGGGAGTCGAGTGATGGCGAGATAACGATCTCCATGGGCAACGTGGCGAAAGTCGAGGCCGCTGCGCTGGAGATGTTACTTTATGTTTTGAGAGAATGCTTTAGTTTTAAAAGACGTTTTATATGTGCCGGATTTTCATGAACCTTGTTTCGCTTTCAAATTGTTTATTCATGGATATTCTGTTATTTTTGATAGTGGTGTTTCTATCATAAGAAATGACGGTTATCCGTGTGGCACTTTATATAATTCGCTTTATACTATTTCTCGCAAAACATAATACCTATAACTATGTCAGATCTACATCAAACCTTAAAAGAGAAAGTTTTCTTCGAAGATGACACCACATTTCTCCGGCATCTTAGATTAGGTCACATTAATCTAAATAGGATCCAAAGACCGCTAAGAATGGAGCATTGGTAATCTCACGCCATCTGCTCCCACCGCGAATCCTCGTATGGAAGGAAAGATGTCGACTGCACCCTTCAAGGCGGGGTTATAGAGCCAAAGAAGTGTTGGAGCTAGTCCATTTCGACCTGTGGACCGATGTCCACACAAGCTCGTGGAGGGTACTAGTATTTTATCACTTTCATCGACGACACTCAAGGTACGGATACATATACCGCTTCACCGCAAGTCCGAATGCTTTGAGAAATTCAAAGAGTTTAAGGCGGAAGTGGAGACTAAGCTTGGTAAAAGTATCAAGTCATCACGGTCCGATCGCTGTATGGCGAATACCTCAAGAACGAAGTTTATGGACTACTTAGTGCAGTGTGGGATTACCTCCCACCACTACACCGGCACACCACAACAAAATGGTGTGTCGAGCGAAGAAATAGACTCTTTTGGAAATGGTTAGATCAATGATGAGTTATGCAACATTGCTTATTTCGCTCGGGGTATGCCTTAGAAACGGCATGCATACTTGCTAAATCTAGTACCATCCAAGTCAGTCGAAAAGACCCCTTCGAGTTGTGGTTTGGGCAAGTTTCAGTTTAAGCCACATATGATATGGGGCCCAAAGACATGTGCCGAACAAGAAGGCCGATAAGTTGGAGGCTAGATCCGACGCAAGGTCATTTATCGGCTATCCTATAGGAACGAAAGGTGGTTTATTCTATAGTCCCAAGGATCAAGGTCATTATTAAGACTAATGCCCGATTCTTAGAAGAGGATTATACGACAAACCACAAATCCAAAGTTGAAATCATTCTTCAGAATTAGAAGATGATCGATTCCACCACCGACAGCCAAAGGTACGAGATGTCGAGTCTAGTGGGAGGATCGACACCGATACTTCAAGAAATTGAAGTGGGTCGAGTTCCACCGAGATACCGACCGCATGTGGTACCTACCCAAAGAAGTTGTGCAAGATAGAGAACCACAAGTATCTCGCACCCACCGCTGCCATTGTGTCGTAGCACCGTCAGAGTGGGAGGGTTGTTCGTCAACCCGAGCGATTTATGTTCGTGGGTGAATCTTCGGATTTAGTCCCAGGAAACGAGCAGGCAATAATCGACCCATGGACATACAGCGAGGCGATACAAGACATTGATGCAAGATCATGGCACACCGCTATGGACTTAGAAATTGAGTCCATAACAACTATGGATGTATATGAAAAGACACCTCTACCAGATGGCAAGGAAGCCATAGGTAGTAAGTGGGTATACAAGAGGAAGAGAGATTCAGATGGAGAGGTTTCGGCTTTTAAAGCCGTGCCAGGCGAAAGGGTACACTCAGATTGAGGGCATCGATTTCGATGAGACCTTTCACCGTAGCAATGCTCAAGTCCATCGTAATTCTTCCGCCATAGCAGCCCACTCAACCTAGAGGTTTGGCAATGGACGTGAAACCGCTTAAACGGTTACCTTGAGGAAGGTAGAGACATCTATATGCAAAGAACCCAAGGTTATGTGGTGAAGGGTGAAGAGCATCTAGTATGGAAGCTAAGAAGTCCATTTACGGGCTTAAGCAAGCCTCACGATCCCGAACTTACGCTTTGACGAGGTGGTAAAGTCCTATGGATTTACCCAGCTGCCTAGCGAGAGTTGTGTGTATCGCTTAGATGTCAACGGTGATGTGGTATTTCTTGCACTTTATGTAGATGACATTCTTCTAGTTGGCAACAATGTGAAGTTGTTATCGACGAAAGAGTTGGTTATCCGATCGCTTCAAATGAAAGACTTAGGAGATGCAGCAGACATTCTGGGATCAAGGTTTACCGAGATCGCAAGAGGAAAATGTTGAGCTTATCTCAGCGCCTTACATTGATACCGTGATTACTGTTTAGTATGTAGACCGCCAAGAAAGGATTGCTACCTTCGCATACGGCGCCTTTATCTCAAGGAGCAGTCACCCATGACCGCAGCGAGATAGAGGAAATGAGACAAGTTCCTTACGCTCACCGTAGGAAGTCTCATGTACGCAATGCTATGTACGAGGCCCGATATCGCTATGCGGTAGGCATAGTAGCTAGATATCGCCTAACCTCGACAAGCTCATCGATCGCAAGAAGCATATACTCAAGCACCGAAAAGGACTCGAGATTATAGTCGGTTTACCATGCGATAGTCTAATGCCTTGGGTTATACAGACTCGGATTTCCAAGCCGACCGTGATGAGAAAAAGTCTACCTCGTGCTATGTGTTTACCTTGGGAGTGGAGCAGATCCTCAAGTGAGTGCAAAGCAATGATGCATTGCGGACTCTACCATGGAAGCCGAATATGTAGCCGCCTTGAGGTCGCTAATGAGGTCAGATGGTTCAAGAACTAACTCATGGATCTAGGTGTGGTACCGGTTTGCCCAAGAGTATCATAGTTTATCGTGATAACTCGTGCAGCGGCAAACTCGAAGGAACCACGGACCCACAAGCGCACCAAACACATAGAGAGAAAGTACCATGTCATACGAGAAATCGTTAGACGAGGGACGGCCGATTGAAAAGATTGATACGACGGATAACCCAGCGGATCCATTCATAAAGAGCTCGCCGCAAAAAGTCTACGGCGCACGCTCGAGGACTCGATTATGCTGATGGCACCCACTTAGAAAGGAAACTTTGTATAAGTGGGAGAAGCAAAGTGATGGTTTTATTGTAATAGCTAGTAGAGAGACACATTGTATACTAAAAGTTTGCTTTAGTATAAGTGTGAGATTGTTGGATTTGTATACCGAAAGCAAGATGGTTGAGCTTGTATACAATGTTTCGTTACCACTATTACAATCTCCTATCCGAATTGATTACTTGATTGCATATATCTCGTGTCCCCTTATCTCATATATAAGTTAGATCATACAGGTGTAGAAGATCACGTAAGTTTGTATGATTGGTCAAGCTTAATGAGATATAAAAGTTTCACAACCGAGACAACTTGAGGACGAGTTGTCAGATAGTCATGTATAGATAAGAAGTGACTCGACTTGGTTGCTTGTCTATGCCGGTACGCTCTCGACGTATTGAAGGATCACAGGAGATGAGTTCTTCTATCCGACCGTGGTGA
Organism: Salvia rosmarinus; assembly: GCA_036937905.1. NCBI lineage: Eukaryota > Viridiplantae > Streptophyta > Magnoliopsida > Lamiales > Lamiaceae > Salvia > Salvia rosmarinus. Next base: position 51,928,592 of record CM072821.1, on the reverse strand, counting down.
AGAACCAAGATCTCGGTGACTTACGATGATCTAAACCTCGATAAGGTATTAGATGAGTATGAGTTGTCGACCATCACTTGACTTGTTATGGGCGAGGGTTATATGTTCTAACCCAATATTCTCCGCATCTGGGTGGTGGCAAGGTTTCAGATGTCATGCTAGTTATCTCAGACGAGTCACCGATCCGCTAGGATGATGACGCCCCTTAAGGAGCTCAAAGGTTTATTGTACTAAACCCCGCAGTTGAGTTAGCTCAAGTACAATAATAAGGTCGAGTGGTACTACTTAAGGAATTAAAGATATTAATTATTTTAAGCAATGTAATGCTCTAAATAATTAATGGACGCATGATATCTTAAATACGGGATTCAGAATGTCTAAGTGCAAGCCCGACTCAACTTCGTAATAAAGGGTAAGTCAAGATTTATTCTCTAGTGGCATGAATAAATGTTTATAAATTAATTTATGTTCGGGTCGAACATAAGATAATTAATTTATTTGAGGCTCATCTTTATTCCTTGATTTGATCCCTGGCTGGCCCATCCAGCCCGTTGCTTAGTGAAAATCGCGCCTCCTCTCTACATGGCAAGGATTTGATCATCTTTATCCATAAGGATATTATTATATTTATGGATATGCACGGATCCTTTCCTAATGAGATTATGGTAATGCATTATAAATATAAGGTAAGAGATAAGATCAAAGCTAATCCTCAATCTTTATCCTGGCAATTTTCGAGAATCACAAGAGTCTATGGGCGGAATTTTCAAAATTAAGTGAGAGAAAAGGAGGTGATTTTCCAAGCATTCTCCATAGATCGCCCTCACCGACGCTGGAGTTTGGGCAACCGGATACAACCCGTAAGATCAAAGCACGAGTCTCGATCCGCTCATCCCGCTCATCCCCGATGATTCAAAGGTAAACACGAGAAAACCCCACGTGTTGCAATTAATTATATAGACGCATGCTAGTAATATAATCAATGTATGGTAAATTAAACATCCAAGATAGATCCTGAGAGGGTTAAAATCAGATTTCCCTACATACCGTGACGTGGCGATACATATAGTAGCATGCAAAGACACCGCAACTCATCGAGTCGCTCGCTTAAATCGATCATCATCGGGCACCTCCGCTAATGTCAGATGCTCATTATGTGTCGTCCTCAATGGATTGTTGGTCCAATATCCACCACCCTCATCGCCGAGGGAAAAGCCGAATAATGGGCAACATTTGTAACGCCTTAACGCCCGAGAGTCGATTGTGCGCCGCTGAGTCGACACCTCAAGAGTCCACGCCACAAGAGATATGTGAATCGTGACCTGAGCTTCCGATGTTGCTGTATGGCTAGTATTCGCAACATTGATAATTTTAAAGTTTACATTCAATTGATAGAAAATAATATAAATGAGGAAATAAACTTACCATATCGGCAGACAACCACGGCCCGCTATATGCTCGCGATCGACCTCGCACCATCGCTATCAAGTCATCGGGTACTTGCCATCGTGGATAGGTGGTCTTCGATACCACATGATAGCCCATAGGATCAAGAGGATGAAGTCAGCGAACTCGCCGCATGCCGCTTGTCGCATAAATGAATAAATTTAGTCGGGAATAATTTATATAAACTGGAGAGTTAAAATAAAGAGAAGGACATTTCAAACTTACATAAAATCCAATCGGTGTTATAACTTATCGAACTTCATTGATCCTGGGCAATAATACATTGGCAGAATGATGTGGGGTGATTATTTTCCTATGTATATACAAGGAGTACAACTCCATAACCTAACACACAAATAAAAAAAGAACACCATTAATTGAATTATAAATATATAAACAAAATTTGAATAAATGTTGTAATAAAGTACCTCGCCCGTGAACTCAGCTTGTGGGTCGGTGATCTGATCGAACAATGCCTGAGTCATAATATGCTGATTCAAATGAGCCACGACATAAGCATCTGGGCCTGACTGCCTAAAGATCTCATACCACCTTAGTCGTCCCTGAGGGGTTCTCATATCTGGGGGAGCTGAAGCAGGGGTCTCCAATGCAGGGTCTCCGGCGCAAAGATCCCCATTATCAGACGATACATCACCCTCGGGCGCGACGCTCTCGAGCTGTCGATCTCCACCGGCCGGCGTGATTAGACTCTCGACGACCCGATCGACGGTGGCTAGCCGGGCCTCGATCTCGATCGACCGCCGGAAGCGATCGCTGATGGCTAGTACGCCCTCTTCTCGATCGACCTTCCGTGAAGCATATCGCGGTGGCTAGTGGGGCCCTCGATCCGATCGACTGTCGTGAAGCAAATCGTCGCTGGCTAGTGCGGGCACCTCTAGATCGACCCGCCGTAGCGCATCGCTGGTGGCTACCGCGAGGTACCTCCTCATGCCGGGACACCGAGCGCCTCGACCGACATGCTCAATAGCCGGCGTAGCCCCACGCAGATATAGGGTACGAGATCACGCCTCAAGATCCGCGCCTCAAGAAACCGCCAACCGCCGAACACAAGTCGAGCCACCGAGCTACGAGGTTCTTTCTCTCAATCGCCGCCCATAATGGCACGACGACGCCTCGCCACAAAGAAGAATGGAGGCCTCGCCTAGTCGAACACTCCGTGTGTTCGCAGACACATGGTTCGCTCGCTCCTCCTCATGCCGCGATGAGTGTTCGCAACGCTCGATCGCTATCGAGACACACCAGTCGACTAAGCTCAACAACCCGAGATATATCTCTAAGACTTCAGCCTTTCCACCGCCTTCGCCACTGCCGCACGACATGGACATGCTCGCCACCCCATGCGGGCACTCTCTCATGCATAGCACCGCCGTGGCTCAGCGCAAGCTCGCCATGTGCTCCTCCGCATCCCACCCCACGTGCACAAACCGAATAGCCAAAGGATCTCCTCGAATAGGCTCAAGTAGTATGCCTTATCAACTCTACCGAGTAGCCCAAGACAGACGACATAAACGCTTATCAAAAACACATACACATTATTGATTATAATGTATTTAATAAATATATAATAAATACTAAACATGAGATTAAAATTACCCGTCAAAAATCCAATATATCGGGTTTGGGACTTCCATGTAGCCCACATCAAGATCCGGGCAATCAGATCTCGTTGTCTCTGCATCCATACATACGCCCTAAGTCCGGACGGCCTCATACGACCAAATTTGTAAGGCCCAAACAGACCATAGAAATGGTACGCCTTCCTCGAAGCACCACCTCGCCGGGTGCCTCGAGCACATCAATCCCATGACAGAGGACCCGAACGAATAGGAGCCCCAAGGAAAACTCGCCACGTATCCAAATCCTCAACCAATGCCCAAACCCAAGGCTCGATGGCTTCCCTATCGCGCAAAGGACGATGAGATATGCTACTAATGTAAAAGCCGCTTCAAGTAGTCTCAAGGCATCATCATCCACCGTTGTTTGATGAATCGATCATGAGCTCAAATAGTAGTCCTCCGACTCAAACAACCTATAGAACATGCCGGGTCGGGGAATATCGTGCCTCAAGCTCTGATCAAAAGAAGACGGTCCAAAGTGCAATCCAGACTAGGCAAACTCAAGCATCCCAAATCGATATCGGTTCCTGGCGTGGAACCAAATCTCGAACTCATGAAGACTAGGATCCACAACCCGTCGGGCCATCGATTTTGCAGCATTATTTGTGCTTTCCTCTCCCGAGACGAAGAAGATGCCCAAAGCAGCTCTCTCTAAATACGTCAATACATCCGCGCTACTGTAGATATGTCCTCACCTCGGCTAACACATCAATTCGGATGTATTGGTTGATGCTGTCTGGCATAACCTTGCATATGCGGTCGTAACCACCTATAATGAGGTCAGAATGCACAAGATTAATCAGTATACACTAAATGAAGTTCTAACCGTGTACTGAAGTTGTACACAATTCAAACCATGTACACGGTGCTAACCGTGTACCGTGTACTGAAGAAGTACACGATTAGCACCGTGTCTTGACGAACCACTCTAATTTTCACATAATATCAACAACATAGCAATCTGAATTCAATTTCTAAGTTTCTAAACACACAAACAACATGAAAAGTATCGTGTCATACATGAAAACTATCGTGTCATACATGAAAACTATCGTGTAATATATTAAAATTCAAATTTTAAATGTCATATTACTCACCGGAGGCGGTGGCGCTTTTAAATCGGTGCCTGAAGTTGAAGCTCGTTAACCCGAAGCAGAAGTTCGACGGCGTGCTTGCGTGCGCGGCGATGATCGCCCCAAGAAGCTTTCTTCGCCGTGGAGGAGCTCTTCCTTCATCCGCCGCTTGCTCGGCCGCATTCGGGGAGTACCGTGGATCCAGATCCGTATCACTCATGTTGTGCTAATGTGTGATTGAAGAAAGAGTGCACGGTTTGCTACGGTATTCCTATTGTTTTTTAAGCTTAGTGCACGATTTTGCTGGGGAGGGGGGAGGCGCCGTGAGTGAGTGAGTGAGAGAGAGAGAGAGTAGGGCACACGGCTGAGAGAGAGAGAGAATATTCTTATTTTTCTTATTTTTTAAATTTTTTCCAATGACAATTTTGTCTTTTTAAGCCAAAATGACTATAAAACTCATGTTTTTATCATGTAGGCTATAAAACTCACATTCCTATTGTTTTTGGTTACTTACATACATTAGCACTTAAAACAATCGCTGAAGGATTATTATAATATCCCAGAAGTTGTCTGCTTGAAACATCGTCTTAATAAAATATGCTAATAATAATAATATTCATTTCTAAGGAAATCTTTTCATTTAAAATCAATTAGGAGCCCGAATCATTTTCCCATCGACATGCATTAACAAAATGTGTGGAGAATTTTGAGTTATTAACCTCGCTACCTGATCAATTGAATTAAGTACAATTCTGTAATTCAATAATGATAATAACACATATAGAACTACATGCAATTATTACTTGATTTTACATGAATGTATCAATAACTACAGGGATCTATTATCAATTGAATAAGAAGATGAGAAAAAATAATTGAACATTTGGCACCTGTGCTATTTAGATTCATGTTATTTGTTTGATAATATGTTGCATTTCTACATGCCACAATTTGTTCTATACGTATTAATAACTAGTGGATCAAATTGATTCTTTAAGTTCAATTGTCTCAACTAGTGGATCAAATTGATTCTTTAAGTTCAATTGTCTCAATTAATTAAGCAATTATGTATACTCCTACTTGATAAATTTAAACATAAAAGTGTATAATCGATGTTAGATTTATAAGCTCCTTAGTGTAGGAAATATGAATAGATATATAAGTTTAGCACATCTTTCATTTTTGTATAGAAAAATCAAAATTATTATGTTGCACATGTTAGTTTAGCACATATTTCATCCATTTATAGCACATATGCTAAATATATTAGTTTAACACATCTTTCATTGCAGCGTAGCACAAAAAGAGTTCTAGTGCTGCACAATAATCCGCGTAGCACATAAAACACAAAACTATAGCACAACCTGAAATTCAATCTCAACCATTAATCCAACAAATCAAAGGTTCAGATTCATTCTTATTTCCTACTAAATTATCCTTTCCTACATGAACCATCTCATATATATATATATCTATATATATATATATATATATATATATATAGGGGTTGGTTATGGTGAGAAAGCTCCTTAATGTACGAAAGTAGGAATAGTAGCATATCTTTCATATTGTGTAGCACAATCAGAATTAATGTATTGCACATGAAAGTTTAGCACATATTTCATTCATTCATAGCACATATCTAAATATATTAGTTTAGCACATCTTTCATTGCAGCGTAGCACAAGAAGAGTTATAGTGTTGCACAATAATCCGTGTAGCACACAAAACACAAAACTGTAGCACACGCGAAAATTAAATCTCAACCATTGATATAGCAAATCAAAGGCCTAGATTCATTCCTATTTCCTACCAAATTATCTATTCCTACCTGATCCATCTCCTATATATATATATATATATATATATATATATATATAATATAGTGAGTTGATCAAATGAGAACTCTAACTTTTTTGAGAACTAAGAACTAATGCGATCCATCCATTTTTTATAATCTAACGATCATGATTAATTATAAATCTTTTATTATCCTCAAATTTTAATAATAACTGTTTAATCCTATAATTAAGAGATTTTATATATTCATTTACGTAATTGTTCTCCTATGCACAATCATTATGATTACATGCACAATAACGTGTATTTCATGAACATAACAATTAATTGGAATGTGATAGCATGCATAAGAACTACAATTACATGCACAACAACATGAATTATACGAATAACGAAGAATTGAATATGAAATACTCAAATAGCGAAAATTTAGGGATTTAACTATTTTTTCATTAAATAATCATAAATCATCCTATCTTATTCAACCTAATAGTGGTTATTAGTTCTTATTTAAGAGGTAGTTCTCTCTATAACCAACACACACACACACACACACACACATATATATATATATATATATATATATATAAAACCTATGCTATTCTTTAAGTACACATAAGGGACTTTCTTAAAAGTGCTAAGTGTTTGTGCGCATAGTATAAATTGTGTTCGTAGTCTTGTGCATGTATGAGTACAAGTGGGGTTGAGTATGTGTAGTGTAGCCATGTGTGTGCATGTGACAAAAGGAACATGTGTCCCCAATAAGCATTCCTTGTCTTCGCCACCACCCTTAATCCCCATTTCACTTACACGACAACTTATCCCACAACTCTCTTAACTATCTCAACTTTCTTTTCTCTCATTCTTTCTTTCAAACTTATCAAGGCAAAACACTCTCTCTCTCTTGAAACTCTCTCATCTCATATCACCGAGCGAGATTGTGACGACCCGACTTCTCAAGGAAGTACGGATTAAATGGATCGTTACTGGTATGATAATGCAGTGGATATATATATAACTAACCAATACCATTAACCATTGAACTACTCATAAATGCATGTACTGAAAGGAATAAACTGTTTCAATACAAACCCAAGTCACAGAAGGACTTGTCAAAAGGTTCAATATCCAAATAACCCAATCAGGATACAATTCAAGGAACGAGGTACGACCTCAAGTTCAATCCGAAAATGAATAGCAGTTATAATCAAAAGACACCAAAACAATATCAGAGTTTGGCAGTAAAAACATGTGGACATACATATGACGATACATGCCCAAGGTTCTAGAAACCTTTCTATTATAGCCACAAAACACCTGCCACTCTGCAATATCTCGCACTCACCGTCAATCCCTGCTCAACCTGTACATCAAAAATGAGATGCAGGGCTAAGTACAAAAGTACTCAGTGGACTCATTGCGTAAAATATTTTCTTTGTAAAGTCATTGAACTGCCCACAATAGTGCATGAGGATTTTAGTTGAAAAGACATGCCTATCAAATATTTTATCATTTTCCCAAAGTGTGTCCGACCGGACTATTTCATCCATGTTGTTCCATATCTGATCATTCATTCATTCTCGCACTATGGAGTTGGCCACCTACACATAGTCGTCGTGACTGGTCGAGGTAGCTAACCTTAACACACAGTCACACGTGTACATAATCCAAGCTAGTCCTTAACTAAGTCGAATTCGATCATTACCCTTTTTTAACGTTGATGGACCAACACATTCTCATACCACACCTCAGATAGGATCACAACAAAACATAAAAATTTGGCAGTCAATAACAGTTCATGTAATAATATTTCAGAAATCTTTTGTAAATCATGCTTTGAGGTATGCATATCATTTTGTTTCAGAGCCCACCGCTAGTCCGGTTATAGGTTCTAAGCAAGGCAGGTGCGATTGTCCTTCCTCGGCAACTACGCATTTAACATGCCTTTATAAGAAAATAACTTCTTAGATTTCTTCTATTGGTCGAGGGTCATTTATAAATTACGACTTAACGTTCCCAATTTAGGGTTTCTTTGTGATTTCTTATGATGGTTTTAAGATAATTCCTATTATCTTACATTGTCAATTCCCAAACTAAATTCCTTCATCTTTTATAGACGAACATCAACTTATGAGTCATATACTCCGACTCTATCCTTGACTCTAACCTTAGTGTTCTTCTAAACGTTATTACGTTATAGATTGTTAGTATTCAAGTTATGATTGGTATATTAGGATATTCTCAAGCCACTAACTAGATTTAACAATTATAGTTACGTCCTAGTAGGTTACGCTTGACGGCTTGTCGTATTAACACGACGAATAAATGGGAGTCTTGACTTATGATTCAAGTGATCCCATACTATCACGTAACTAAAGCCTTAGAGATTAACGAAGTTCTTGTGAATACTAACTCTTCATTTGAGGCATAAGGATCGACATCTTATGTTTGAATCTTCGCTTACACTTTTCGACATTGTTTGTTTCTCTTAACTCGTCGGAGATTATGTAAGTTATATAATCGCTATTCGTTGTTGAGTTGTCTTAACGTTCAATCTAATATCGTATTAGGTTGTCGTTGTAGAGCATTAACATTGTAAGTCGGCTTTCGATTTCTTTAACTTATGAACTCACGTTTGAGTATCCTATTATTAATAGAAAACCCTAATTTGTGTCTAACTTCGATTCTCATTAATTCCTTATTAAGTTATCGAAATTTGTCGATTTCTTTTGGATTCTCGTACATAAAGTACTATGTTGTTTACGTTTGGGGTTTTGTTTGTCGGCATAACATAAATAAAACCATACAACACCATACACAACATAAACCATACTAAAACGTTAGAAAATCCTAATTTCTAACATAATACACAACTATTGTGTATGTGTGTATGAGTATTCCATTCATTCGTCAATATCACATACCATTCGTTCTAAACTTAGAGGTTAACTATCATAGTATCATTCACAATTAAAATCAACTCATACTTCACCATTTTGCTATATTTTTTATAATTAGCAATAATTAGCATAAGTATCCAATAAATTCCAATAAAATCATGTTATGCTCCTATCATACTATAGAATTTAATTACCATCTCAATATCATCAAATAAAATTTTAAACCGTGAGTTAAAAACATTAAAGTTTTCGGCAATTTCAATTTATTGGACATTGGTGTTCAATAAATTCCACAAAAATCATATCATGCTTATATCACATACTAAACATGAAATATCATCTCATATCACACATTAAAATTAAACACATGCTTATTTACTACATATATATTTTCGGTAATATCCTATATATAGATATATATTCAATAAATTCTACTCACTTCACAATATGTTTATAATATGCACTGAACATGTAATATTAACTTTAAATACCAACTAAAACTTTATAATATGAACTATATGTGTTCAACAAATTTCCAACAAAGCATAATATGTTCATATTATTTATAACATCATATATCATATGATTTTCAACAAATAAAAATCAAGTAAATCTTAAAATATATATGTATATTTTCGGTCTTCTTGGAAAATAAGAGTAGTATCTCAATAATTTAAAGATTAATATATGATGTTCATATCATATATTAAAACACTATACCTCAACTATTTTCCAACAAATAAAATCAAAATAATCCTTTAAATACATATATATATATATATATATATATATATATATATATATATATATATATATATATATATATATATATATATAACTTTCGGCCTTTTGAAGAAAAATAGGAGAAGTGTTGCAATATTTTAAGATTAATATATGATATTCATATCATATATTAAACACTATATCTCAACTATTTTTCAACAAATAAAATTAAAACAATGGCTTAAAATGCCATATAACTTTCGGCCCTTTCAAAATAAATACAAAAAAAATTCTAAAAATTTCCATATTTATTCTACATGCTTCTAACACATCAATAAGCAACAACATGAAATAACATTCACAAAAACATGCTTCATATTCTATAAAAAAAATTCTAACAAAAATTCAAAAATAATAAACATGCTCCAAAAATTTCCAAACTTTAAACAAAACCTTAAAACACATTTCTAAACATATTTCATTCATGGCTTGAGAGCATTTTGTGGCTCAAAAGTCATGAAGAAAATGAAGAACAAAAATTATGGTTCTTCATGAAAGAATTCCAAAAAAAATATAAAAAAAATCCTACTCCATTACAAATGAAGAGAATGATGAATGCTACCTTTGCATGGTCTTAGAAAATTATTTGGAGGGTTGGAATGAAGGATTGAAGCTTGGAGAAGGTGAAGAAATTTGAAAACAAAGAGATAACTTTGTTCCAAAGAGAGAGAGAGAGAGAGAGAGAGAGAGAGAGGCACGATAACATGCTTGGAGGTTGTAACAAGAATTAATGCTTTAACATGCTCTTAACCTGACATGTTTGAATCATCATTTAACAATATGTTGGTCATATAAGACATGTTTCACATAAATGGGATCCAATATTTAAGTCAAATTTTTAGTTTTTAACTTTTAGCAAAATTGTCCAAGTGAGTCTACTTTGTCGACTTATAACTTTCGACTAGGGGGTCGCTTGACACGTAAGAACTCATTTTATAAATCTTGACATGCCTTCTATAAGATCCAAAAAGAAATAGATTAAAATTAGTTGGGTGTTAAGAAGATATAGGGTCTCAAAGTAGGCAACTGACTTCTAGACTTCGAATATTTTTCCAAATTTCCAGATTTCGCTTAATGATAAGGGATCTTACGAGGGTCGTAACTTTTGACTCAAACTACCAAAATGAGATAGAGACCAGACCCCATTCTGGAAACCCTGTAACAAGAATTACACGTTTCAGTCAAAATGACTCGGAAGATACCCGACGCATCAAAAGATACAAGAGCTCAAAGTTGACTAGTTGAAAATGGATAGTTTTGGGGAGGTGAATTTTGGGTGGACGAAAGGTATACATAAAGGGCTTGGTTCAAATTCAAATTTTCAGATCACAAGAAGACATGTAAATGAATATTTCATGAAGGAATTCAAGTCAAAATCATAATACAAATAGTTCAAACATCGCACTCAAGAATTAGACTTAACTAGTTTAATAAGGCAAAGATTTTCCAGTTTGGAGTAGACAATTCATTAAGAAAACTTTACTGGTATTCATCAACTTTAGAAATTCACCGAGGAGGAATTAGGACGAATATAGGAATGAAATCTATCAATTTGAAAAGCCAATTGATTATAGTTTAATGTGTAAAATAACTCAGTTAAGAATTCACACTAGATCGAGAGAATAAAATATTTTACTACAAGTTATCAACACAGTGGCAGATTTGTGCAGCCCATTTGTAAAATCAAATATAAATGGTAAATTTTTTTATAAAAATCTGAAAAATTACAGTAAGATTTTATACACCTTAAATTAGGTTTCCACCAAATTTTAGTATTTTTCTATTAGCCAAACTCTAGACGTGAGCTAGGCACCGTGGGTTCTGAACAGGGGATCTCGACAGTTTTGTGTAGTGTATTTCGAAAATATTTTTAAAATAGTAAAACACATTAGATTGACTAAAAATTTTGTATAGATATATAAGATACCATTAATTTCAACATAGCAAAATTCTATGATCATCGAATAGCTACAACTTAGTCAATTAATTTCGTGAAATTACAGTTTCGCAATCCAATGCCCAGCTTTAGTGAACATGTTTATAGCTATGTTTTTGGCTCATAAATCCATATTAGCATTTCAACAAACACCTTGTATGCACATATATGCCACACGAAATAATGAACTATCGTCCCAATCTACTCATCAAATTATCATATTCCAGCCACAAGATCAACATGCAATCTTCTCATTTTACCATACTATTACTAATCATGCTAGATTTGTAAGAATCGAACACATGCATACATATATATGTATATACCCATCAAGAAGCTATCTATTAAACCACATGTATGTATAGTTTGGAATTTTCCAGGGGTTGAAGACGTAGGTATTCACATTATGAACATGATTTGCAAGAGATCAATGGAGATGGATGAACCTTTCAAAGATAGGAAGCTACAGAGAGAGATATTTCGAGAAATGGGGTGGAGTGGTGGCTGCCGCCGGTCTCTTTGTTTCAGCCGTAGGAGGTGCGGCAGGGAAAATGGAAGGTGAAGTGGTGGTGACGGATCTCATAGGTGGCTGCTACGGGAGTGCAAGTGAGACCTCAAGCTTTGAGGTCGGAAGAGAAGTCGCCAAGGAGGTGCATGAGCTTAATGGAGCTACCTTGATAATATGGTGGCCGAAGCCATCGCCGTAGGGGTGGTATTGGTGAGAGTGATGCTGAAGTGAGAGTTGTGTGTATATCTGTAATAACTCGAAAAATTTAAAACTTTTATTAGCGATGGTTAAACCAATTGTTTATGGTGCTAAGACCTTAAATATGTTTAAGGTGACCAACGAAACGAATTAGAATCGATTCAGAGATCGAAAACTAGAGAAATAAAAAACTAGTGACTAGTCCAACCGGATTAGACTTTTCTGAATAGCCCGAACATAGAATGAAAGATCTAGAATGAATATCAACAAAAGGATTGCATTTCTAGATTCTGTCTCACGAAAACATGTGAGAAGCCAAAGAATTAGAATTTTCAGGCGGACTTGCCCTACGGCCTCAAAAGTACTATTCACGAGTCGGATCAAATTCCAATCCTAGCTAATTGGTGAAGTTAATGAGAACAATCAAAATTATGAAGGAATATATTATTATGGATTTAGAATCCATAAGAATCAATTTCTGAACGAAATTCCTGAAGAACTTAACCGAACGCCGGGTATAAATATCGAAAAAATCCTAAACTGATCTGATTGAACCGAAACTCGAACCAATGGTCTAAATAAATAAGAAATAATTTATAAGACTCAAATTAATTATGAAAGCTCAAGAATTCGATAGAAATTCGAATGAACATAATTTTATCATCGGACACCGTTTTTCCGCGATAATTCAGAATTGACTTACCGGATCAAATCTGAACTTCATGAAATTATTATAAACTATGAAATAAATCTTTTTAATGCTATTTAAGAAAATAAAACCTTAAGGTTCCGAGAAATCAATCGAAAGCGCGATAAAACTTAAAGAACCGGTATTAACATACCAAATCGGGTAATTTGACTAGTCTTTCCCCAACTACCACAATGGGTACCTCATATAGGCTTACAATAGCCATTTTTTAGCAGATTATAGTAGCAAAAATCGTGCCTCCCCCTCTCTCTCTCTTTGGAACAAAGTTCTCTCTTTGTTTTCAAATTTCTTCACATTCTCCAAGCTTCAATCCTCCATTCCAACCCTCCAAATAATTTTCTAAGACCATGTAAATGTAGCATTCATCATTCTCTTTATTTCTAATGGAGTAGAAGTTTTTTTAGATTTATTTTGGAATTCTTTCTTGAAGAACCATAATTTTTGTTCTTCATTTTCTTCATGACTTTTGAGCCACCAAATGCTCTCAAACCATGAATGAAATATGCTTAAAGACCCTATATCTTCTTAACACCCAACTTCTTTTAATCTATTTCTGTTTGGATCTTATAGAAGACATGTCAAGATTTACAAAATGGGTTCTTACGTGTCAAGCGACCCCCTAGTCGAAAGTTATAAGTCGACAAAGTAGACTCACTTGGTCAGTTTTGCTAAAAGTTAAAAACTAAAAATTTGACTTAAATATTGGATCTCATTTATGTGAAACATGTCTTATATGACTAGCATATTGTTAAATGATGATTCAAACATGTCATGTTACGAGCATGTTAAAGCATTAATAAGACGCATGAAATATAATAAATCACCACACTACGGTATTTTTATAGAAGCATGTCTTAATCGAGAAGTATGTAACTACGTGATTACTGCATCTCATATTATGACATGCACTAAAATAAAATATGGGTATGAATACCCAACATATATTTCAACTCTAGATCCTAAATTCGGGAATAGATAAGCTTTTTTAGAATATGGTATGAATACCCAACATATATTTCAACTCTAGATCCTAAATTCAGGAATAAATAAACTTTGAGCTTATGACATGGGTTCTGAGAAACCATTATTAAGTAACCTTACGTAGGGACTAGATTTATCTAGTAGGACTTGTTAAGGTTCACCTAAAGCAACAAATGGAGATGTGCGAATAAGACAAGTTGTTGGTACCACTCCGGTGACGGGTGTGATTTATTTTCTGCAATATATTTCGGGTTATTAAACTTCAAATTATTTATTTGAAATTGAGAAGTTGCATGCTGTTTTTATGCTCATTATTTAATGCTGACCTTGGAGCAGTTTATCTGCTACGGCTTCGACCGAGAATAGTTAACAATCGTGTCTCGAACTAAATACTGGCTGAGGTAGTGTTGTAAGACCCCGAGTTTCTGTAGCAGAGAATAGAACGTAATTAGAGTTGATAAGGACTATGCATCCATAAGATTTAAAACTTGAAAAAACTTGCTAATAATAACCAGAGGTTCAATAATGAGAATCTAGTATTAAAATCGGAAAAGATTTATAAGAGTTCATAAGAGGCTAATGTCAGATAATTCTTAACATATTAGCATGATATCAGAATCTCATAATTTAGTGTTATGAGTTGAGAGTTATAAAATTTTAGAGTCTTTGCTTTATTTGTTGTCTGATTTTGCTGAATAAGCCCAGATCATGACTAAAATATCAGAAATACTTTTTGAGACCAAATATACTTTTAATAACCAAAATTTGGTGTTTTTAATTTAGTAATAAGTTTTAAAGATAGAATAGTAAGTCGGGAGTGATTTATTAGATACAGAGTTTTAAAACAGATCAGTGTAAATTTTTGAACCAGATATATTTGTATGTGATTGATGGCTTTCATTAATAACAAAAATGAATGTAAATATTAAGAGATTATTGTGTCTATTTCCAGTATTTTTATGTTGTTTGAGCAAAACAACCGAAGAAAAAGTGTGAAAATAGTGTACTAGATATTTTACTATCTATATGATGTATGCACAACACTTTACACTATTCATCATCTTCCAACCTCTCTTTCTCTCTCTTCAGGAACAAAAACACACACTTACACACACCATCATTTTTGCTTCTTTCAAGCTCGATTTTAGCTCGATCTAACCGTTGAATCTTCGATCCGACTTCACATCGAGGTAGATCTTCAACTCTAGAACACGTTTGTGGCTTGAAAAATCGAAAAGTACCAACTTGAAGACATCCCCAATTTTCGATCATGATGAATAAATTGATTGAGCATGTTTAGCTTGTTTATCTCTTCATTATGTGTTAGATCTATTGTATAGGAGTGGTTTAACGTTTGATTTTCGAGCATATGATCATTCTTGTGAAAGTTGAAAATTTTGAAAATTTTCAAAGCTTTGATCTTGAATTTATGATGTTGATATGCTTGAATAAGCTTCATATATGTGTTGTTGGATAGATTTAAGCATGATTTGAGCAAGAAAAATAATGAATATCAAACCCTATCAAAAAGGGTGAAATGGCTGAAACCTAGGGCTTATATAATGTTGAATTTTTGATTTTATTTGTTCAAATTGACTTGATATTTGGATTATATTATATGAATAGAGCTTAGTATGATTTAATGGATTTTTCGGAGCATGATATTCAAAGATGAAAAATTTTAGTTTATCGTCAAATTGGGGATTTCATATGAACTTGGTTTATATGTTAAGATTGAATATATATATATATATATATATATATGTGTGTGTGTGTGTGTGTGTGTGTGTGTGTGTTGTCTATGATGTGTATTGAGCATGATTATAAGATAATTTGAAGTTGATTGAATCCTATATAATTTTCCAAAAATATCGAAAATTGAAGAATAAAGAATAAAGAGGATTTCGATTTCTCTTGAATGATTTGAGCTTGTATTCATGTTTTAAAATTGTTTTAAATTTATAAAGATTTTATCGGAATTTATTTCCAAGCTCACAAGATTTTCCAAGTTATACCTAAACGTGATTAATGTTGTTTAGATAAGTGAGTCATCAATGTTTGATGAATACTTGATCACATTTTATGAATATGATATGTTTAATAATTTAATTGTGAGCATGTGAAAATGTTGTTAGCTATTACTTGACATGGAACTTGGATGTCTTGTATGATTGTGAACGTGATAAGAATGTGTGAATAGTTAAAACATGTTTGTTGATGATAGATATGAGTTTAGTAAGTTAAGTTATAAATTGGATATTAGTGGATGCAGAGCCCTATAGATTAGAAGTAGAAGTCCTGAAGGACTTATAAGAATAGATTGTTAAGATGAACATCCTTCTATGTTTATATTTCTTCCTGTGCTTATAGATGTTCATCTTTTGTTGAAAGGATTAAGTGGAGCAGTAAAGAATGAGAAAAAGTGAAGATTTAGTCCCTATGAGTAAAGGGACATCCATATGGGTATTTCTTAACTAAACTATTGCTCGAGCCTAGAAATTATTGCTTATTTGATATGCTTGATATGCATGTTAATTGAGAAAAAATTTGACTTGCCAAGTTTTATAGCATGATGCATGTTGCCAATCTACGAGAGATTTACGATATCGGCCATATGCTAGACGAGCTGTTAGTAAGAGTTTGTGTACAGTTGTGACAGTGAGCTAGCGTCAGTTGGCCGGTCATGGTGTTTGAGAAGGAGACCTACTTCTTGACACATAGTGCGTAGATATGGTGTTAAGTTATTACCGGCATAGATTCATTTTGAGATGTTGCATCAATTCAATCATGAGCATGAAAGTAAGTTTTATATGTTTAGCACACACATTATTTCACTAAAATCCATGTGCGTTGCTTAAGATGTGGCAAGTGAAGTATAGCTCTAAGAGCACATTTTCAATGTTTTTGGCATGTTCCCACAGAGTGCAACTAGTACTCATGCCCTGCATATATTTCTAAACTTGCAGGTTGAGCAAGAGATGGTGATGGAGCAAAGAGCTAAGTTGGATTCTTTTTGTTGAGTAAAGTCAGAGCCCAGTGTTATATGTCTCCATATATATAACTCAATCACCATTTCTGTTGCCACCCTCTGAGACTTTTATATTTGTTCAATTAATATGAGAAAGTTGAGTCACCAACTCATATTATTGTTGACATGTTGAGGCCTTTAGTATTTGTTATTTGATGATCATCGATTGTTTGTTCTTATCACTACAAAAATACAGCCGAACAACGACGGATTAGCGACGGCCAAAATACGGATCGTGATTCTGCGATGGATTAGCGACGGAATACAAACGATTTTTTTATTAACGACGAATTGGTGACAAATCAACGACGGCATGCAGCGGGAATATCTCGCACGAACTTTTAACGACGTAATAACCGTTGCTGATCCGTCGTTAAATTTAACGACGGACTATATCCGTCTTTAAATTAACGGATTTTTTACTTTTTTATTTTGCACTTAACTTAACGACGGATTATGTCCATCGTTAAGTCATAACTGTCGTTGATCCGTCATTAAATTAACGGATTTTTTATTTTTTTTATTTTACACTTAATGTAACGACGGATTATTTCCGTCATTAATATTATTTTTAAAATGTTTTATTCGAAATAATTATAACGACGGAATCTATTCCGGCGTCAATATTAGTTTTTTATTTTTTTCGCTGAGAATTTCAACAACTGAAATATACGTCGTTAGTCCGTCGTTAAATTTAACGACAGATTGTATCCGTCGTTAGATTAACGGATTTTTTATTTTTTTTATTTTGCACTTAATTTAACGACGAAGTTTGTCCATCGTTTATATTAGTTTTTATTTTTTTTTCCGCTGAGAATTCCAACGATTGAAGTCGGCGTCGTTTGTCCGTCGTTAATATTTTAATGACGGTAATTTCCGTCGTTACTCCGTCGTTATCAATTTTAAAATATAACGACAGAGACGTCCGTCGCTAATCCGTCGTTAAGAAAAATATAACAGACGGGTTTCTTCCCCAAATTTCATAATGCGCCCTAATCCACTTCAATTCTTCCCCGCCTCCGCCTCCCCCGCCACCTTACCTACGCCTCCCGCCGCCGCCTCACCTCCGCCCCCGCCGCCGCCCACTACCGCCGCGTCTATCGCCGTACCCCGCCCCGCCCGCCGCCGCCGTGCCACCGCCACCCGCCCGCCGTTCGATGCTCGTAGTCTTCTAGCCATTATCCAGGTTAGGGTTATTAGTTTTCAAATTTTGTTGATTTTTTGTGAAATATTGTTGTGATTGTTGTGATGCTAGGATATGTTATGATTGTTGTGATGTTAGGATATATTGTTATGATTATTGTGATATGTTATCATAATATAGTGATATGCTGTTGTGATATATTGTTAATAATTTATCGTGAAAATA
Organism: Salvia rosmarinus; assembly: GCA_036937905.1. Lineage (NCBI taxonomy): Eukaryota > Viridiplantae > Streptophyta > Magnoliopsida > Lamiales > Lamiaceae > Salvia > Salvia rosmarinus. The sequence goes on along the minus strand of CM072821.1, from coordinate 51,910,224 downwards.
TAGTGATAGGTTGTTGGTCGATTGAGATTAGGTGATTGGAAATAGGTGTAGATTATTGTTGGATGCTTGAGATTATTAACTATATACTTATGTTAGATGCTTGAGACTGACTAGATTGTTGTTGGATTGAAAATAGGTGTAGATTATTGTTGGATAGTTGAGATTATTAACTATATACTTATGTCGAATATGTTTAATTAATTATTTATAATTAGGAGCTTGAACATTATTAACTATATACTTATTTGCAGATGTCTCAGGGTGGACGAGGTACCTCGTCATCAAGTCGGAGGTATCCAGGTTCATATACGCCGTCGCCATCACCTGCCGGGCTCAAAGAATCTATGGAGGCACTGTCTCACAACCCGGGTAGCTCGAGCAGTAGTGTAGTGCCGTTGAGAGAGGGGATGAAGAAGATAGCCATTGTGAACGGGTATGTTATCTATCAGATGTCTCGCTTAAAATAAATCATAATATTCTGATATCTTTATTTCTTGTAAATTGCAGCATTTTGTGTCCGAGCAATGATGTAGCACGCGTGATTACGGAGTCATTCCGTAAATTCATGAACCACAACGGCTTAAATTGGAAAATGGTGCCTCAAGAGTACAAGCAGATTTATTTCGATGAATTCAAGGTCCGTGTTGTTTATACTGAGTCATTTATGTTTTACCTTCGACACCGTTATGTTGTAATCATATATTTTTGCGTAATTTTTTATCGACGATACGTTGGACGAGGCCAGGGTCTACACCTACTGGTGCGCAAAGGCCGTCGAACGCTATAAAGATCTTGTTCACAAGATCAAGCGGCTGAAGGAGTCACCCAACCCACCTCCATTTATCCCTGATCGAGATTGGGATAATTGAAAGAATTATTGGGCTCGGACAGACGTCCAAGCGAAGGCGGCAAAAGCCCTCAACAACAGAAAAGTCTGAGCCAGATGGCGAGGGTACTAGGATAGTCAAGCATCGGGGTGGCTCACGCTATGCATTAGAGTATGCGAGAGAGATTATAAGTATTTTGAAGTTTTAGATATAGTAAATTGATTTAAGAATCGTGATACTTGTTAATTATTTAATTTGTTTGACTTATTTATATGCAAAAGAGCGTGGAGTAGATATATCAGAGGTCCAATGTGAAGTATTCCAAAAGTATCATGCCACCGACGACGGGAGCTATACAGACGGGAAGGCTCGGAGTATCACGGTAAGTATATTCGTTAGCGCAACAACAAACATTTAATTAAATAATAATTATACGAAATTATATTACGAAGACAAGTTGAGGAACAGGTGACACAGTTGAGCCAATCTGGGGGCAGTGATAAGGCGACACCAGCAGTTGATAGGACTCAAATTCTAAAAAATGTCCTTGGGAGCTCCTCAAAGAAAAAGAATAGGATGTTTGGAGCTAATTCTCTATCACGAACATACATGCAGAGCGAAGCGTCGTCTCATTCGGTAGAGAGTGCCCAACCTGTTGATTCCATAGCTTATCATCAAAAGCTATTAGAGATGGAGGCCAGAATGCAAGCAAAGCACGAGCAACGAGGCCAGATTGCTAATGAAAGAATAGAGCAGGCATACGAGGCCGTAATATAAGTCGAGCCGAGAGCGTGAGATAACGCTCGCTGCATTCGTGCTCATTGGCCAACAGGAGGCCTTGGAGCGCTTCATGGCCAGCTCTCATTTCCCCCCACCTTCGTGATATTTTGGTTTGTATGTTGAAGAGAGAAATACATTTTATTTGCAAAACTTATCGTATGATTTAGAATTTTATTTGTTTGTTTGATATTGTACCGTTTGGAATTGTTTTGTTTGGATTGTGTTTATGATTTAGAATGATAATGTTTATCATTTGGAATTGGTTTGTTTGTTTGATATTGTACCGTTTGGAATTATTTTGTTTGGATTGTGTTTGTTTGTAATTGGTATGTTTGAAAACAGGTTTGTTGTTTGTTGTAAACGGCCGTCCAAAATACAAAAATAAGCTATCCAGTTTTTGCACATTTAGCGACGGAATGACGACGGATTCGCAACGGATTAACGACGGATTGGCAACGTGAAATAACAGAAAAATAGAATCTAACGACGGATAGCATCCTTCGTTAACTAGCGACGGACATATCCGTAGCTACTCGGTCGCAATATATCAGGCGACCATTCAAAAGGTCATCGATTAGCGACTGAACTTCCATTGTTAGTCCGTCGTAGAAAGTTAACGACGGACAAAAATCCGTCGTTAGGGGTTTCGCAACCAGCGATTCAATGACGGCATCAAGGCGTCGCTGATCCGTCGCTAAACGATTTTAATGACAGATCCGGCATGCTCTGCGACGGAATTTTCCGTCGCTATTCGCCTGTATTTTTGTAGTGTATGAGTTATACTTTTGGTCCCTCTTGTTAAGCACATTCTTGGTATCAGATGACGAGTTATGTTTGTTTTCTTTAGCAGTTGTCTTTCATTATCCAATTTCTTAATCATGTCTTAAGGATTGCTAAACCCTTCTTGTGGTCGAAAATTTATTGATCTCGCTTTGCGGTATGTATGTTGTTGGAGGTCTGATTGGTTTCTTGATTATATGTTCGCACTCAAACATTTGTCGTTAGCATAAGTCTTCGAGAGATGTCTTTATTTTATTTGTTTTCCCCAGTCGCGGTATGACCGTCTAGCTAATCCTTAGTTAAGAGGTCGGGCTGTGACAAGTGTAAACGAAAGTCCAGGCTAGGTGAACTTGGCCAAGTTCCCCGGTCTTGGCAATGTAGGCCATTAGTGGAACGTTGTTTTCCCCTATGGTCCAGTAGGTAGCACAGATGTAATGAAAAATGGAAGTATATCGCGATACGAGTTCTGCTCGAAAATTTAAGTTTTACACATGTGGGTCAGTCATTTTTCTCTTTAAAACCTACCCTATGATATGTGGTTAGTATACTCTTTTCCTTAAACTATTTATGAACGACTATTACTCAAAATAGAGGTATAAGATCCCACTGAGTATGCTAGTACTCAACCCAAAACTTCTTTTCAAATATTTTCAGGTTGAGGAGCTAGCATGGCCGAGCGAGACGACTACGACACCTAGGCATTGACTGGTCGAACATATAAAACTTTTTGTAGTCTAATTTACGATATCTTCCTGAAGCTATGAACTTGAACGCCGACTATGTCAGGTGTCTGCTTCTCGCTTTCGAGCTATATCTGAGATTACATTTGCACTACCCTATTCTTGTGTCAAGATTTTGAATATTCCACTAATTATTTGGATTAAATTCCTTTTTTAAATTGACTTATCGCTAGAATCTCATCCTATGTTTGTTGTTCTGACTAATATATGTTATATTACTTCAATATATTCCTTTGTTTCCTTTGTCCTTTCTTTATACCACTCATAACACGTGATATCCCTTTATCCCAATCTAACTGATCGGTGGGATATTACAATTGTTATAACTTTAAATGATAATATTTTTATTGCTAGCTCTATAAGAACTTTAATCGATCATTCTCATGAGTATCAAATCAATTAAGCATGATGATTATCTAATAACCATATTGCATTTAATTTAAAATTCAAGTACCCAAATTATTATCAAGACATGAATATTTGAATTCATTCCCCTTTTACAATTTGTGCATGATTATAATACTTACAAAAGAGGATTTTTCATTTGGCTAATTATTTGATCACCACTCAAACGTACCTATATATGCTCTATGAAATATTATATGCATACTCCGTCGAATATACATATATAGAGTCAATAATTGAGGATCAATTTTTAAATCGATACGTTGGTTTTATAAACTAACTCAAATTATCTCAGATATTATGAGGAGATATGAAATATGAATTTGAGAACGCTAAAATATTCTCATTGGATTGACCATATAAATTTATGAACTATGAACTTAAAGTTCAACAAGTTATTGACTGTCAAATGATTGAAGTCCATTGTGGACGAAATAAATTTCTTAATTCTACTCAATGCCAGAAGCATGAGGACTTATTACCTATTGGTGTTAGAGATAAAAATTCCACGCAATACAAAATCAAATAAAAACTTATATCACTCCAAATACCTCTGGAAGAGGATTGTCTTGAAGACGATAATCTCAATATATTTGCACATGCACTAAATGATTATAACATTGGGATTACGGAACAACCAGATCACAACATGAAGGGAAATTATGAGAATCTGGTTTTAGGAACTTTGTGAATATGGGAGAAACGTATAATCACAATTGTCGACTATACTTTTTGCCTCAAAAAAATTTCTTCTTCAATTTGAATTGATAATCTATATCTAGAGCAAAAGATAATTGATTGTCATAAGCACCAGGAAATATAGAGAGCACGTGAGGTAGAGTTTAACTCGCTAAATGTGAACAATAAGGTGGTGAGAAATCAAGCGATGTTAGTAGCTCAAGGGTTTAAGCAGAAACCCGAAATAAATTTTGATCAAACAAATTATCCTGTTATGGATTGATATTATGTTGCGTTATTTAATATCTATGGCGCTTATCATGGATATAGATATCTAAGCGATAATGTATTTTGGTATGAGTCATTATACATTGATATCTATATAAAAGTCCCTGAAGGACTCAAGATTCCTAACACAAATGAAGAATTAAAATCATAACATGCATTATATCAATTTAGAAATAGTCTGGTGGTACAACCGACTAAGTGAATTCCTCTTGAAGATGATGAATAGGATTTTAGTATACACTTTCTTATACTCTAGGACACATTCTTGTAATATCTCAAGCATGGAAATATTGAGTTGTCGACTGTGATAGCTCAAACCCTAGTTGGAAAATCTTACACTCAAAACCCCCAAAGTTGAAG